>JAPPVO010007957.1:0-224256 GCA_030407325.1 Camellia japonica
TGGAATAAAAATTGACACAATTTTGCTGATTTTCATTTAGAATCAGTGCTTCGAATTTTAACAATCTTATCCTTCGAATAAAGATCTAATCAATTCCAATAAGGATGCTGAGAGAATTTTCCAATTTATGGACTATGGTTACCAACTCTTGTTGATTTTGTTCAGAATTGATGCTTCGGATTTAACAATCTTTCCCCTCAAAGCCTGTTTTAATCAGAACCAAAATATAGTCATGGTTAGTACTGACTAGTTTTGCAATAGTCCATACTTACAACAATATGGAAATTGCTCTTGGGGTATACTGTTTTAACCGAACAAACAATTCTCTGTATATATACAAACCAACTATTGGTTTAGATTTTTCGAACAACTATTTACTTCTTTACGGGTCCTCAAGCTTTGCCTCAAGGGTATTACTTTTGTTAAGAAACCTATTACAGGTCCTTGATCTCTTCGAAGTAAATCCATCCTTGAGTATTCTTACATTTTTAAGCATGTAGTATGCTTCGAAGCCGACTTATGTATTTCGAAGTCGTTGTTGTTTGATTTTGGCGCCAAAATCTAGTTTCGAAGCCAAATATCTTGCTTCGAAGCTGGCATCACCATCCGGAATTACTCTTCCCTCCAAAAACTATCAATATTGGACGAGACTCCTCGTATTCGTACTTTTAGTACTTAACGACTTATGGGATATATTTTCCGGACACAAAGGCTTTTAAAACCCTTTTGTTTCACGTTCTGGAATCACTTACGCTCTCAACGTACAAACCCTCATCAGTCTTCCAACTCTCTCTACTCCCTTCTTCACTTTTCTGAAAAAGCGACTATCAATGGCTTCTTCTTCACCAAAAGTGCCAGTCATAGAGCGTGTGAGCTCATCTGTGGCCTTGAAAAGGCTCATTGATGCAGAATGTGAGAAGTACAAGGCTGGGGAGAAAAACACTATCGATGGGCATATCTTTGTTCCTCGTCGCCATGTGCAGCAAGACTACGTGCTTGGGCCCATATTCAAGGAGATCCTTACTGAGCTCCCAGCCCTATATCCTCGTCTGGCGAACCAATGTCTCCTTTATGAAGGTGGTCTCGACTGGAGGAACTGGAGAATCAATCGCCCTCACCGATGCTGGCCCACGGTGAGACCAGAGTGGCAAGAATGGTATGACCGGGTCATCCCTGCTAGGACACTGACCTTCAAGAGCTCTACCTTCTCGATGCTCTCCGACTATCTAGGGTAACTATCTCAGAGACCCTTTCCTAGTTCCTGCTGCCTTATGTTTTTGGAACCCCATCTTTAATTTCTTTCAATTTAGATGTGGATGATGGCCCCTACTGTTCTTGATATTTGCCATCTACTAGGAGTATCCCCTATTGGTACCTCCATTACACCAGATTTCCCTGACTTAGCAGTCCCTTTCTCCCTCCCCTCTCTTAACTCATCTTACAGTGATTTTCTTAAAGCTGAGAATAAAAGAGAGGGCCTGGTAACTGATAGGGAATTCTTTTCCTTCTTGTTGTATTGGCTTTGCAAATTTCACTTCTGCACCTCCTCCCAAAGAATCATGCCTGAATTTGCCCCTCTTGCCAAAGCCTTTGTTTTGCAGAAAAGGGTAGCCTTGGCCCCATATGTTCTAGGCCATGTATATAGAGTCTGCTCCATTTTTTGTGAAAAACCCTTAGATGCTAATCAAGGGGGGCCATTCTGGATCCTTCAACTTTGGCTTTTCGCCTATTTTTCTGAATTACAATCCAAATGCCTTAAATTTTCTGGGCTACACTCTCTCACCCATGGCATAAAACTGGCCAATGCTTCACTCTCTCCCTCCACTTTTGCCTTTTATTTCTTTCTTCCATTAACTACCAGCTGCCCCTCCTATTCACCGTTTCTGTCCCTTCGAACCCAGCATTGGTCCAACTTGGTTGAATAATTCCTAAGTGATAGGCTCTGTGCCTCGCCTACTCACAAGGATATATGGGCTTCCCTTCTGCTTCCTAAAGCTATTCATTGGACTACGAATCCCAGAGCTTATAAATGCATAGCTGAGCCTTATTGTCCTGCTCAATTGCTAGACAATTTGGCTTCACACAAGGGGTCCCAATACCTCTCTGCAGCAACACCAATTTGAGCCTTACTAGGAGAGATTTGAAGGTTCGGAGGTCGAGGCTAAGAGGCAACCTTCAAATTTATAGATGACTTGGCCAATTTTGAGTATACCCCTTTCATTCCTCAAGGTACCGTATTGAAGAGATACCAAAATGGTGGGTGAGGAATATGAAGTCTATTTGGCCATTTCACCTCAAAACCTACTAAAGGTGTTGGATGTGCCCAAGCCCAAGGAATCTGAACTGTTACTTCTTCCACTGTGCCTCTTCCAACCCAGTCCATTCCTACTGCCTCAACTCCTCTTAAAGTCACTCGGGCTGCTTCGAAGAAAAGGTATATACCTTTGTTTTCTTTCCTTCGACTTTCTCTATGATGCTGGTTATCTTATTCTTAATTCTTCCTCTGTGAAGGTGGTCAACAGCAAAAGAAGAGGAGACTCCTTGAGCTAGAAAAGGAAATATCTGAGGTTCAAGTAGAAGAGAAGAAGAAAGAAGAAGAAGAAGAGAAGAAGATCAAGAGCAGGAGTCTCCTTTGAAAAGAAGGAAAAAAGTGATTGACTTGGTTCACAGAAAACAACTGCTAGAGAAGTAGAAGATGAGCTATTTTCTAGGAATCCGGATCTCAGACTGAAGGAATTGAGAAGGAAATTGAGAAGGAATCGACAATATCAATACAGAGAAAAAAGAGAAGAAAGATAACTGTCTCTCCTTTGATTTCGTCAAAGACTCCGATTCCGTGACCATTGCCGAAGCAATAGAAAAAGAAGAAAGTGGCTGCTTCAGCTACTAACTTGGTTGACGATCCCGTCCACGAAGCAGCTCCTAAGGCCGTAGAACAAGAATATTCCAAGGCCATAATTGTCTTCGAGAGGGTTGAGAAGAAACAGCAGTAACAATTCCTAAGAGATGAAGTTGCTGCTGCTGATGCATTACAAAGGGAAACTGCAAGAAGGCAACAAACTGCCGAGCATTACTCCCTTCGTAGCTCTCTCATTACTGCCGACATTTCTGAAACAAGTAATTTCTTTCATGCTTCTACTGTTTTGCCTTATCAAGTTTCGACACTAGAGCTTGACCTTACGTTTTTCCTTTTGGCAGCAACAACTACTGAGGCTAGACTTCCAATGAGGACTCCCTCAATTTCAGTTGAAGTTGATCAGATGCAGAATGTGAAAGCCATTCAGATAATACTTCCACTTCCTAGGCCCACATTTCATGTACCCCCTTTGAGTCCTAGCATTCCTTTAACTCTTTCTTTTGGCTTGACTCCTTCTTCCAAGGAAATTCCAACTGCAACTCCATCTATGATGGCAGTTGATTCCCCTATTGAGGGTGCTGGTAGCTCTCCAACCCGTGGTTTATCACCTTTACCTAGCTCCAGCCCTTCTTCACTTGATTCATTAGTGGCTAAGACCATAGAAACTGCCAAAAATGCTCCATCCATTTTTCCTATCCCCATGCAGTCCTCTATGCCTTCCACCACAACTCTCTCTGCGCCTCTTATGTCTATGGATGAGGTTGATGTCTTCGAAGCCAGACTAGCTAGTCTCTTCGACATACCCTCTACCTTCCAACATTCAATGTTGAAGCTGAGCCATTAGTTTTGGCTGACTCCTTGCTGGAAATTTTTGAGAGCTCTTCTTCCTCCAGCAGCAAGCCTTCTGCACCTTGATAGACCTAGACACATGCCTGGATCTGTTGATTTCTTTTTCGAGGATCCCCTTCGAGGCTCTACAAAGGCCTATAATCAGAAATGGGTTCCTCCAATGCTGCAAAGTTGCTGAGCAGTCCGGCATGAATGTTTCAAGTCACCTATCTCAGGCAGCAGCCACTGTCGATTTTTACATTAGCATTTGTCAGGCTGCCAAGGCTGAGGATGAGAAATTGGCTGGCGACCAGAGTTTTGTTTCCCACGTACATACTGAAGTGTCAAAGCTTAAGGAACAACACTCCTCTGCCTCCCACTTTCGAGTCCAGTTGCTGGAGAGGAAAGCTCAACTTGAAGAGGAGCTATCTGCAGTGAATCAGGCCTTAGTCCGAACTGACACTAAACTGCAAATTACCAACCAAGGACTGGCTGATCGAAAGGAAGAAATGGCTGCAGCTATTCGACTGTTTTCAGCATTTACCAATAGGAAATCTGTTGTACAAAAACAATTAAGACACTGTAATGATTTTTGGGCCAATTTGTGGCAAAATGTACTTAATTCTTTATGAAAACAAATTTTGTCTATCATTTAAGCAGTCTTATGTTCTTGTACTTGGTGTTATTTTATTCCTTGTGTTTCCCAAATGGTTGGAAAATAAGGCTTCAAATATCTACCATTAATCTTTTTGGGATGTATATACCCATTCAAATTTCTCAAATGGTATGCTCCAAAAGGCAGAACTCTATGAATTTGATATGGTCCTTCCCAGTTAGGTGACCATTTGCCAAACTTATGGCTTTTAATTCCTATTGGGAGTATTGTTTTCCATACTAAATCACCTTCGTCAAAGCCAATATATTTGATCTTCTTATTGTAATTTTTGGCTGCTTTCTTCTTTTGCAAGAGAATGCTATTTAATGCTAGAATTTTGTCTTCATCTATGCCTTCTAATTTCAAGCACATACTCTGATGGTACTGCTCAGGATTTAGCTGGTCTTGGCATCTTACCCTCAAAGATTTAACATTAATCTCCACAGGTAACACTGCATCATGCCCATATACTAAGGCATAAGGAGTGACTCCTGTGCTCGACCTTGGGGAAGTTCTGTAAGCCCACAAAACATCCAACAACAGGTTATGCCAATCCCTAGGATTATCTTCCACAACCTTTTGTATTCCCTTTTTCAAGGATTTATTGGATGATTCAGCTTGACCATTGGCTTGTGCATAATAAGGTGTGGAATTAACAAGGCTAATTCCAAATTCTGCCACAAAGGACTTCACCATCTTCCCATCGAACACAGTCCCATTATCTACAGTTATAGTTTGTGGGATGCCAAATCTATGGATCAAATCTTTAATGAACCCAATGACCTCTGTCTGGTCTACAGCCTTGTATGGCTTGGCTTCGACCCACTTAGTAAAGTAATCAATGGCCACTAGAATGAAACAATGATGCTTCGAAGAAGGTGGGTGTATTTTCCCCATTATATCCATGGCCCACCCTCTGAATGGCCAGGGCTTCACTACTGTATGTAGGTCAGTTATGGGCACATGCCTTATTGTGCCATGCTTTTGACATGCCTGGCAACCCTTTGCATACTCTATGCAGTCTTTAAGGATAGTTGGCCAATAATAGGAATGCCTTCGAAGCAACCATCTCATCTTCACACCAGGTTGATGAGCACCACAGATGCCTTCATGAACCTCAGCCATAACTGTTAATGCTTCTTTGGGCCTAAACATTCCAGTAATAAGCCATCTCCCCCCCCCTTTTGTAGAGAGCATTACCATATATCATATATTGCATAGACTGCAATTTAATTTTCCTGCTGGCTTTCGAAGATGGACCAGCCAAGTACTGCATTATTGGATGCCTCCAATCTTGTTCTTGTAAGTCATTATGATTGACTTCCAAGACCACATTCCTTTTATTCAAAGGTGGTATCAATTTATGATATGTTGTTTGGCTTATGTCCCTTTGGGCATTATCCCTTCTCTTGAAGTTCGAAGCTTTCTGAGCCACATCATTAGCTCTATTATTCAAGAATCTTGGAACATGAGTTACATTTGCTATTTCAAATTGAGAAAGCAGATGTAATGCAACAACATAGTATGGTAAAATGCTTATGCTTTGACACTTGAAAATCCCTTTCACTTGGTTAACCACCAATTGAGAATCTCTGAAAATGTCAACTGCATGAACTTGTAATCCAATAAGAATTTCTAGTCCCACTATTAAGGCTTCATATTCAGCCTGGTTATTGGAACAAGTAGCTTCATCCACTCTAAAACCATGTGTGGTTTCTACCCCTTGTGGTGATTTAATCACAATACCAATTCCAGTTAAACCATTGGCTTTCGACCCATCGGACCACATCTGTCATGGCTCAACACTAGCCATACCAAGTTCCATTATCTCTTGGCTCTCTGTTTGAGATGGATGGTCTGCCAGAAAATTGGCTAAAACTTGCCCTTTTACTGCCCTTTGGGGACATACTCTAGATGAAACTCTGATAAGGCTAGTATCCACTTGCCAATTCTCCCTCTCAACATAGGTCTAGATAACATGTACTAACCAAATCTGTGGTTGCAATTACCAAGACAGTTGTAGGTAAGAGATAGTATCTTAATTTCATTGCAGCAAAATACAAAGCAAGACACAGCTTTTCAACAGCTAAATATTTACATTCACAAGAATTTAAAAACCTACTAAGATAATAAACAGCTTGATCCTTGCCTTCTTCATTATCTTGAGCCAAGAAAGCTCCCAATGAATTTTCTGCTGCAGCTATGTACAACTTCAAGGGCTTATCACCTTTTGGTGGCATCAGCACTGGAGGGTTGGCCAAGTAGGCTTTGATACCTTCGAAAGCAATTTGATGCTCTACTATCCACACAAATTCCTCTTCATCTTTCAGCCTTAACAAGGAAGAAAATACTTTAGTTTTCCCTGCAGTGTTAGAAATGAACCTTCGAAGAAAGTTAACCTGTCCAAGGAACCTTTGTAATTCTTTCTTACTTGATGGAGGCCTGGCTTCAATGATGGCTTTGGCTTTATTCTGGTCAATCTGTATTCCTTTCTTGTGTACCACATAGCCCAAGAAGTTTCCAGATGATACGCCAAAAGCACACTTAAGAGGATTGAGCTTCAATTTGAACTTTCTCATTTTTCAAAGGCTGCTTCTAAGTGAAACAGATGCTCCTCCATGGATTGGGATTTAACTACAATGTCATCAATATAACACTCTAAATACCCTCCAATGAGGTCATGAAAGATAGTGTTCATAGCCCTCTGATATGTAGCCCCAGCATTCTTCAGTCCAAATGGCATTTTAACCCATTCAAAGGTGCCAATATTTCCAGGACATCTGAATGCTATCTTGTGGACATCCTCCTCTGCAATGCAGATCTGGTTATAACCAGAATGCCCATCCATCATTGATAAAACTTGATGCCCTGCTGAACTGTCTATCAACAGATCCACTATAGGCATAGGGTACTCATCTTTTGGGGTTGCTAGATTTAAGTTTCTGAAATCAATGCATACCTTCATTTTACCATTCTTCTTGACTACAGGCACAATATTAGATAGCCATTCAACATACCTGGCTGTCCTAATAAAGCCTGCCTTAAGTAGTCTAAGAATCTCTTCCTTGACTTTCTGAATTACTTCTGGACTCATTCTTCTTGGTTTCTGCTTGTATGACTTGAAATTAGGCTTCATAGGGAGCCTATGTTCCACTAATGACCTATCCAATCCTGGTAGTTCATTATAAGACCATGCAAAGCAATCTTTATATTTCTTTAGAACAACCAATAACTGGTCCCTGTCCAGATCATTTAAAGAAGCACTTATATAGGTGGGCTGTTGCATAGAACCTTCCCCTAATTTTACTTCTTCTAAGGGGTCTTGTGTCTGAGAACTTATTGAAGCTTCTTCCTTGGTTTCTTCTACTTCGAAGCAACCTTCTCGCTTTGTTCTGCTCCCAGGTTCTTTAGTTCAACATCTTTGCCCTCCTCCTCATAGACAAAATCTGTCCATAAGGCATCCTCTTCCTGTATCTCCTGGACTTTTGTTTCAATGTCCAATGCACAGTATTTGCCAAGGGTCAAAATTCTGACCCGTTGCTGCTCCTGTTTACAGCCAATTATCATGGCTTCTCTCTCTTGCTCCTGTACTTTCTGGACTATTGATTTTACATCCAATGTTGAGAATTTAATTAGAGCCAAAGACTTGGCTTCTTGTTCTTCATCTCTTTGCCTACAACCAGGCATCACCAGCATCGGAGAACCGGTAAATCAGGCTTGGGATATCCAACATTCCGTTACAAATCAGGGATCGAGCATCATGCGCGTTGAGTCCGCACATACGCCCTAGGGTTTGGGCATAGCCAAAATTGAGT
Organism: Camellia japonica; assembly: GCA_030407325.1. Lineage (NCBI taxonomy): Eukaryota > Viridiplantae > Streptophyta > Magnoliopsida > Ericales > Theaceae > Camellia > Camellia japonica. The sequence goes on from JAPPVO010007957.1 coordinate 8,156, forward strand.
TGAGGCAAGATTTCCTCACCTCGTTCGGATTCTATCAAAACTTGAAAATCTTCAAAAGTGGGACATACCTCTTGCCCTCCAAAGCTGAAAACGTGCGTCACCGGGTTCCAAAACCTTGCCGCGGCATGGAGGAAAGGAAGATGTAGCGGAGTCCGACCCAGCGTGAATAGTGCATTTAAGCCAAAACAACGGAAGTTCAGCTTTTCCGAGCCGTCTAGAGAAGAAATCCAAGTCGTGAGATTTTCTGCAAGAAATGCCTCCATTTTTGTGAGAAACGGTGATGAAATGAATAAGTTCCAAGGCTGGGGCTTTTTATAGAGGGGTAAAACACTATTCAAGGGACACTTGTCAAAATTCTGGAGGTTGCGGGGGAAGTGGCCGGCCGGCCATCTATCCTAGTAGGCCGGCCACCCTCTAATCTCTAGCTACAAAATGCTTTCGGCCATGCATTGGTCCTGTTTTGCCCCCCGGAACGAAGTTTGAAGCATTTCTGGGCATCGGGAACGTCGAAGGCCTCCATTTCTATCAGTTTCGGATACGTTCCATCATCCAGATTGTCCGTCCGAAGTACACTTTGTTGTGTTTTTGCTTATCGAGTTGTTGTTTTGTTTATCGAGTTGTAAGTTTTGTCGAGCTGTCGCGTTTTGTGTTTTGAGTTGTTACTCTTTGGTTACACAATTTTGTCGAGTTTTGTTTATTGAGTTGTTAACATTGTTGTACTTTGCTTATCGAGTTGTAAACTTGCTAAGATTCTGTTATTTCTTAGTAAGTCGGTTTGTTTTAATTTGTTGCGTCGGTTCATTACCTGACCCGGTGAATACACAAAGCACATTTTCATTCAATTCCATTTTGTGTAAAGTGATGCGATGCGATGCTAAGAAATTTCACATACAAACATCTTTTCAAAAGCTGTTTCATTCCATCATGTTTTACAACAAATAAAGGTACAAGTTTTACAGGATATAAAACTGCCTAACAATGTGCAAAGTGCTACAAACTACTAGCTAAAAAGTAAAATAAAGCAGGAAATAACATCAGTATCCTCGGGAACGGGAAGGAGGAGGCCCTCTCATCCTCTTCTGTGGGATAACCTCTGCACCATCATCACCATCCGGATCAGAGCTGTCATCCTCCGGATCACCCTCGGCCTCACCTCCGCTCCCGGAACCAAGACCGGAACCTCCCTCCCCAGGAGATGTCTCTGACTCACGGTCTGCAACCTCCTCCTCCTCATCCTCGACAATGGGTGCCCTGCGTCTGCGAGATGGCCCCGCTCCCTCGAGCTCCTCGGTAAGGCCTGGATGGCCCAGCTCCTCGAGTCCCTGTACCTCGAACATGCCAGCACCTCGACCTTCTCTGAGAAGGCCCTGGTGGCCTGGCCGCGGCGGAGCATATACGGGAGGCATCTGAAAATGGAAAGTGCAATACATCAGTTCAAAAATGAAAAGCAGGTGCAAGTACAGTATGTGAGCAGGGTGTGTGCCAGATGTGTTCCACACAGCCTATCATTGCAGTAGAATGTTCAAAACCACATGTCATCACAAATATGATAAATGCAAGGGAGATGAAGGGTACCTGAAGCCCATGATGGACATCTGCGCCTCTCTACGCAGGACCATCCCCTCAAGTGAGGCCACCATCTCGAGCATCTGATCCACGTACTCCGAGGTGGCTGCAGATACAAGCTCAAGTCATCAATAAATAAGCAACTGCCAAAATGTCTGTGTGATAAATGAAAAATGGTGGAACATACCGGTGGTGAGTCAGGATCACTGACATATCTGTGACCCGCATCGGAGGCTCTATGGGATCGAGTCGGAGAAGTACTCCCATACTGCCAACTCGTCAACTCGGTCGGCATGTCTGGCCATCCGGGATGATAAGGGACGAAGGGATCGGAGGGATCGAACTACCTCTACCCCTAGATGCACCAGCCCTGCTAGAAGAGGGAATGTCTGTAGCACGGGCGCGACTCGAAGATGGTGCGCCAGTGGGCCTCAGTGGCGGAGCCCGCACTCCCGTCAAGGGGGGCATCAGATATATACGGCGATAGGTGGCGTAGTTCCCCTCAATGAGATATAGCAAAGCGTCGGTGCCCTGCATAGCACTGATGACCTCCTGGGAAGAGAGTCTATCGGCAGTCCGCATAGTGACTGGAGGTACAGCGGGAGGGTCCTGAGAATCATACCCCCATATCTGACGCTGGAAGCGTTCCCCCAGGAACCAAGCCCTGCCAACTGGTCCCTCGAGCAGGAACCTATACTGGGAACCACTCGACCCTCCGGGGTACTGATTTTGCAGATCATCGCCAAAGACTGCCCAGGGCTGCCAAGTGATCTGCGGATAACCAGTGCATAAATCAATCAGAAATCAAGAATATACAAAGCATATCAAAGATGAAAATGAAAGGAACTGAGAGTTCTGAAATACCTCTGTCGTCCTCATAGTATCAAAATACTATCGTAGAGAAAAGAGAGTCTCCCGAGGCCTCGATAGGTGCTCGCCCTCAAACATCAAGGAAAACGGAGTCATGAGAGGTCCTGCCACCTCCATCTCCGGGACTAAGGTGGGAAAGTATACGTACACCCACAGCTGAGAAAAGCAGTGCGGAATGTGAATACAAAGCGCTAAAGGCAAAATACAGAATGCAACGTGCGCCGTGTGTGCAATGAACAAGTAATGAGGAGCAAAATGTAAATCAAGAGGACAGAATGTACCTCCCATGCTCTCCAGTAGCCGCCGAGTAAATCCCCCGCCCACGAGAGACTGCACTCATATAACAAAAAGGGTGGCCAGGGCAGCGCCGCCCCAATCATACTGATTGACCTGTGATAGGTCCACTAGGGCACTCAAGAGATACAGCCCCACAGTGTTCCCCCTATCAGCAAACAAAGTAGTGCCGAAGAGGAACATGAGGAAACCGCGGGTGTACTGCTCATCTCCTCGGGAGACTCAGGCTCCATCTCTGGCCTCCGGAAGTGGGAAGAGAACCAAGTATACCGGACTCCCGGAAGCTCTGTCTACAGGTGGACGAGCCCCCAATAGATGAATCCAAGCAGCCTCCCACTCACCCATATCCTCGTCGTAGGGAATGGGTCCACCGCCTACGTCTAGGCCGGTGAGTACAGCAAAGTCTAATGGGGTCATGGTCATATCCCGGTGGCAGAAAAATGGAAAGAATTGGTGGTGTCCCACCATCTCTCCGCCAGAGCAGCAAACAATGTCCTACTGATATGACAATGTGATAACCCCCTGCAGAATGGTCCGAATCCTGCAAAGTCAACCAAGTCCCGGACAGCTTCCGGAAGCTCAGCATACCACTCCCTCGCGGCAGTGGAGCCATAACCTCGCACGGTGCGAGAGCCAGCCTGCATTTAGAATGAATACATGTATCAGCAAATTAAGCGAATGAGCTGTGTGCAAATGAAATCTGTGGGCTGCGTGTTCACTAAGTCTGGGCTGCGTGTTCAGTAATTTGTTGTTTGGGCTGCGTGTTCAAATTTCAGAAAAATCAGTGGGCTGCGTGTTCGCTTTAATTTATATCTGGGCTGCGTGTTCAGTAATTTTGTATTTGGGCTGCGTGTTCAAATTTCAGAAAAATCTGTGGGCTGCGTGTTCACTAATCTGGGCTGCGTGTTCAGTAATTTGTATTTGGGCTGCGTGTTCAAATTTCAGAAAAATCAGTGGGCTGCGTGTTCGCTTTAATTTATATCTGGGCTGCGTGTTCAGTAATTTTGGTATTTGGGCTGCGTGTTCAAATTTCAGAAAAATCAGTGGGCTGCGTGTTCACTAAATCTGGGCTGCGTGTTCAGTAATTTTGGTATTTGGGCTGCGTGTTCAAATTTCAGAAAAATCAGTGGGCTGCGTGTTCGCTTTAATTATATGGGCTGCGTGTTCAGTAATTTTGGTATTTGGGCTGCGTGTTCAAATTTCAGAAAAATCTGTGGGCTGCGTGTTCACTATCTGGGCTGCGTGTTCAGTAATTTTGGTATTTGGGCTGCGTGTTCAAATTTCAAAAAATCAGTGGGCTGCGTGTTCACTAAATCTGGGCTGCGTGTTCAGTAATTTTGGTATTTGGGCTGCGTGTTCAAATTTCAGAAAAATCTGTGGGCTGCGTGTTCACTAAATCTGGGCTGCGTGTTCAGTAATTTTGTATTTGGGCTGCGTGTTCAAATTTCAGAAAAAATCTGTGGGCCGTGTTCACTAATCTGGGCTGCGTGTTCAGTAATTTGTTATTTGGGCTGCGTGTTCAAATTTCAGAAAAATCAGTGGGCTGCGTGTTCGCTTTAATTTAATCTGGGCTGCGTGTTCAGTAATTTGTTATTTGGGCTGCGTGTTCAAATTTCAGAAAAATCTGTGGGCTGCGTGTTCACTAAATCTGGGCTGCGTGTTCAGTAATTTGTTATTTGGGCTGCGTGTTCAAAATCTTGTGGGCGGCGTGTTCACTTTATTTCTATCTGGGCTGCGTGTTCAGTAAATATGTGTTTTGGGCTGTGTGTTCAATCTATCAGTCAGTGAGCCGTGTGTTCAACAATTCAAGTGTTTTAACTACGTGTTCAGAGTGCAAACAAAGTACTATGTCATAAGCTACAACTGTGTGTTCAAGCATGGCAAAGCTACAAAATGCAGAAAAATTACAGAGAATGAAGTAAAATACCTCTCGTGCCTCGTGAGAGAGGTGCTGCTCCGGCTCTCGCAAAAGAAGATCCCCGGGTACCCGATCGTTGAACTCGGTGAAGTGACGGAAAACTGCCCGCGGAAGCCTATGTGCCGGCGGAGCGTATCGATCGGGAATAAAAGGCCGGACCCTCGGGGGCAATGCCATAATGTCAAAATCATCTCCGGCACCCGGAAGACCTCCACCGTAAGGAAAATGGCCTGCCATTTCGAGAAATCTGCGAAAAGGAGCAAAAATGAGCAAAAATGAGCCAAAATTGAAAAAGTCAACAAAAGTCAACTCTCGGGGAACGAAAAGTCAACAAAAGTCAACTCCCGGGAAAATTTTCCAAATATTGAGACAAACTTACCTCAGGTGGTGAAAACGAGAAAAGAAGTCCCGAAATCAAAATTTAGTAGGCTCAAAGTGCTTAAAACTGAAAGATTTCGCGGAAACAACTTGCGTGGAAGGCCGAAAAGCGCGTAAAATGCAGATTTGAAGAGAAATGGCTTGGGAAGCAAGAGGAGAGAATTTCACACTTGGGGGAGTGATTTCGGATTGAGTGGAGGTGTGTATATATAGAAATAACCGAAATGACCAAAATGCCCCTGCTTTTGGGCAGTGGCCGGCCGGCCACCTTTCCTGGCTGGCCGGCCATTTACTTTTTGCCCCTGGCCGGACCTCCCTAGGGAAATGAGCCGGCAGTGTTCCCCACCCCCTCCCCTACCTCTCTGCAAATTTTGAGGAAGATCGGAGTTCCCGGGACCTGAAAAAGTTCAAGAAAAGTGTACTTTCTGGCGCCGAATTGTTCCGCCGGGACTTGGGCTGCAATTTCTGACATGTGTCTCATCATTATTCATCAAAATCAAGGTGTATCCTTTTTGAACATGTTGTAACCTCTCCGGGAGGTGAATCAGAGGCCGCGATCAAGTTGCCTTCACCGAAATGCGCGTTTTCCAGCTCGTTGTTTCGCAACAAACGGGCGCCCTGATTTATGCTCGTTTTGCATTGTTTTGCACATACTTGCATTCTCATAAGTATTTTGCATTGTCATGCATGTTTACCATACCTCTATACTTGAGTGTGCGTTGTCACGCGCGTCCCTTTCTCGCATTGCGATGTGTTTACCCGCCGACACTGCGTGTGTCAGACTTTTGGAATTACAGGCATCACATTGAATATATGTTGTTAGCATATTGTTCTTGTTGAATTTCTCTCTTTTGCAGGCACGATATTGTATGTACTGTTCATTTGAGGCTGGTACGACCAGACGAATCGCGCAGGTATCGTATCTTCTCCGTGTGAGACGCGACGAGAATTGAATGATTCTCCGCATTCCTAACTGCATGAAATGTAGTGGTTGCTTTGCATTCTTGCTTAAAACTGTTGCATCTATTTGTCAATACTTGCTTCATTACAGCTTGCTGCACTTGCATGATCACCTGGCTCCGTGCCTATCACTTTGCATTTTGCCCCCTGCCTGCGGGCATGCCTGCGGGCACACACATTTCTGTTCATTTTGTTTGATTGTCTAAGTCTTCGGCCTTGTCAAAAATGGGTCGTCTCTGGGCTTTGACATTCACTCCCGTCACTTCTTGACTTCCGAGTTCTGTCAAAGAGGGGCAACTGTAGACACCCCATTTTTGACCGACTTTAAGACTCAGACGTCACCGATTGAGCGCTCGGTGATGTTGCATGTTGTGCTCGTTCAGAAGTCTCAGAGTCGCGGCCGTGCGCCCTGCCTCCGGACTTCCGAACCCTCTTCTGTGCCTTGTCTCGGTTTGCGAACCAGACTCGGTTTTCTCCGTTTTCTTTTCTAAAGGGAGGGAGTAGTCCTGCAGACTATCTCTCGGTGGCCGTGGGCTACTTTTCGTGGCCGTAGGCCATTTTGCCCATTTCGGAGCCCGGTTCCCGGTTTTCGGAGCCGTCAAGACGTGTGCCTCGGTTCGGGACCGCCCAACCATCTCCGATTTCTCCGGTTTTTGGCATGCATCTCATTTACTCCCTGTTGAGGGACACTGGGGCCTCAGATGCCCACTTCATGGCCAAACACCACTTTCGGTGCTTAACGGCCGGTTTTCGGGCCCCGAACCTCGCGGTTTGGCCCCCGAGCATTCATTTTGCATTGGTTTTTGTTCAATTTTGGCAGGTACCTCTGTTTTAGCACCAGGAAGATCACTGGAGGGTGGGAGGCCAGCAATTATCTCAGATAACCAGTTATGCTCTTCCGGCGCCCGTTTTGCTCACTTCCGGGCTAATGTTGAACACCCTAGGGCCATTTTCTTCCAACCACAACTACATATTTGTGATGAGGGCACATGGGAGGACCCTAAAAAATGATGGCCAGCCAGTAATTCTTTATTTCATTTTTGAGCCTCTCCTTCAAATGCAATGTTGTGACTCCTGTTCCAGAGTTGTCAAATTCCAACCATGGGGCCTTGTTCTACACACCTGGGAGGACCCTAAAAATTGGTGGCCGGCCATTAATTGTTGTTTTCATTTTTGGCCATGGCCGGCCGGCCATGGGGAGTGGCTGGCCGACCAGTGGGGTGGCCGGCCGGCCATCTTCAAGAAAAGTAGCTGGCCGGCCTGCTTTCTCCTTTTGAGCACTTTACAGCTGTCCAGCTGTTTTTCAAAATATCTCAGCCCTCCGGGGGATATTTTGGGAGGGAAAGCTTGGGTGCATTTCCCTCCCCTTTTACACCCCTTTCTTGCCCATTTAAGGGGCTGACCTTCTTCTTTGTTAGGGTTAGCAAATTTCTTCTCAAGATTTCATCTCCATTTGATTCCATCTCCATCTCCAAAAACCTCAAAAACCTTCAAGTCTCTAGCTCATTCCTTCATCATCTCCTAGCACCACCAACACCACTTCATTTCCAGCAGCAAGGAGGAGTTCTTGGGGGGTTTAGAAGCAACTTTAATCAAGCAAAGAGGTAGCAAAAGTCTTGTCTTCAAGGGTAAATCTCAAATCCCTCTTTTGTACCATTTTCTTGCTTCCTTTCTTAACCTTATTTCCACATTGTGTTGAGCTTCGACCCCTACTGAAAGTGGTCCCCTTTTGAGCTCATTTTGATCTTTGATTAAGGGCTCAACCTTGTTTGAGCCCTCTATGGCACACTTGCTTCAATAGTATCTTCTATGTCAATATTTTGCATGAAATATTAGGCCTATGAGTGATCTGTTTTCGAGCATGAGGTAAACTGTGAGTGGGCTTATGTTGAGTCCCTCTTCAACATTGAAGAAGGGCTCAACCATGTTTGGCCTCTCTATCATGCACTTCCTTTGTAATTCTCCATATTTACCGTAAAATTGCATGATTTATTTGGTCTATTTGTGATCTGATTTGGAGCATCTCATGAACTGATATTGTGCTTATTTTGAGCCCCCCTTAAACATTGAAGAAGGGCTCAACCTTGTTTTCATGCTCTGCATGTCACTTGCTTTGAATTCATGTTTTACCCTTGCTCTTGCATGCTATTTTTAGCTCATGAGTGATCTGTTTTCGAGCATGAAATATACTGTGAGTGGGCCTCTTTTGAGCCCCTCTTCAACATTGAAGAAGGGCTCAACCTTGTTTGGTAACTCCATCTTATACTTGTTTCACAATTCCTCCAATTTACCGTAAAATTGCATGCTTTGTTAGGCTTGCTTAGCTTCTGTTTTGAGCCTTCATCAGGCTAGGAAAGAGTCTTATTTTGGCCTTCTTGTCATGTTTTTTTAAGGGTCCAAGGCTGTTTGATGCATCCTTTTGGTATCTCATGTTATAGCCTTTGTTGGCTTTATTTTGCATGCTATGTTAAGCATATCTACATACTGAATTGGGGGATGTCACCCACTGTAAATGTTCATATTTTTGGTCCCTCTTTAATGTTGTAGAACTGTTTTTTTCAGTTTGAGCATTATACATATCACTTGTTTCATTATTCCCCTCTTTTCCCCCATTTTTGCATGCTATTTTTGCCATACTTGTGATTGTTGTTTAGCCATCCTTTGTACTGAAAAAATGCTATTCTAGGGGCTTCCTAGCATCTGTCTTTACATGTCATGTCCATATTGTGCATGTTTGGCATAGCTGTAGGCCATTTCGGGTGCATAACATCGCATTTCGGGACCATTCCGGGCATTCGGTATCATTTCGCCATCTTTCGGGACTGTTTTCCCCCATATTTCAGTGCTGAAATTCCGTTGGCGTGTTTGCATATCATTTTAGCATCATTGCATTCCGTATGCCATTGCCTCGGTTTGCGTGCCCGTGTGCACGCATTTCAAGGCATCTCATTTTTCATCTCACGGCCTCTTATGTGAGTGTGGCTGAGGCTCACTCATATGAGTGTAAGTCCAATTTGCATTGCGTATGCCATTTTATGCTTTAGAATCATTTTCTCGGTTTGCGTGCCCGTGTGCACGTATTTCCAGGCATCTCATTTTCATAGCATTGTGTATGTTAGGATTGCATATTAGCTGCATTTCATGCATATCATGCATATTGCATCGTGTTCGGGATAGGAGTTAGTCCGGGCACGGGAAATGAGGCACGTTTCGTACTCCGAGTGACGGAACGGGTCTCAATTCCCAAGTCACCGACACTCCGGATTACCCATGATGGAGTTAGGTTTTGTTGTAGCATTCATCTGCATTGCACCCTATATTGAGTTGTGCAATCCGATTCCTCGGCCATCATGCATCGTTATGCGTGATTGGTGGCACGAGAATCGAGGCATGCATATATTTGTGAAATACATTGCTATGCCCCTTTCCTGCTCTCTGTTGCAGCATCATAAGGAATCAGCAACTTTTCGGAGTCTGGCGCGCATTTCGAGAAACATTGCAAACAGAGGCTAAATTGGGCATCCCAGTGGATTTCCGCGCAAGGCAATCCGGCATACATCATTCATCAGAAGCGAGGCAGCTCCTGGCTTGCATGCCAGTTTAAAGCTTTCTTAGTTAATTTGTTAATTAATTAGAATCTGTGTATTATTTCGGACTGTATTATTCTTTTATTCGGACTGTATTATTTATTCGGACCCTCTGCGCGAGGGCAATGTTGTAATAAGTGTGGGTGAGTGTGATGTATGTCTTCCAACCCCACGTCTTTCTCCCTTTTATTTACCCGCTTATGATGGTTAGATATAGGGCATATTTCAATTAGCATACAGTATGACAACATGTTTGCATCATTCATCTGTTTTGCACGCACCGGGCTCGGCGCATCATACAAACTGCATTTGTATTTCAATTCCAAATTGAATACATGTTAGCTGCAGCATTCCATATGCCATGTTTAGAATAGCCGAGCCCGCTATAGTTGCATTATTGCATGTGTTGCATTAGGCATTTCTGTGTAGTTAGGATCATGCATGATTTCTAATAAAGTTTCTGTTTTTGGCTTGGAGTACTCGGTAAGTTTTATGCTTTAGCATCCTTGCATGCGTGTGAGTGTTGCCATGATAGCATGCTTACCATGAGGCTATATGCTTATATCATATAAACTGCCTTGAATGCCTGTGGGTGGAGGTTGAGTTATTTGAATTGGGACAATTCATCGAATGTTTGTTTTAAGCCCACTAGATAGTGGCAAAATCATGTTTTCTAAGCCCACCTGAGGGTGGCAAATCCGCGTCTTAGCCTACCTGCGGGTAGCACCATCAAACTATTTTCAAACAAGCAAACATGAAATGTTTTGTTCCAATTCAGACGGCTCAGTCTATATTTGTATGCTGTGCGCATCACATAGTAAAACTAGGCTAATAACCGGAATAAGAACACACAATGTTTTCAAAAATAGATGCCATGGTTAGTAGAGGCCGGTCTTTGACCGGGCGACGGGGGTGCTCACGAAGTGACCTTCCCCAATCGTACCCAAGTTCCTGAGCCGAGGCAACTTTGGTGATGACGGACACGTGGCCTTTGGCACCGAGTCAGGGTTTCCTAAATTTCTCATAAAAAAACATTTAGGTGGCGACTCTGTATCTGGCAAATCAGTCCATGTTTGGCACTTCTTTCAAAAAAATCTGTTTTCAAAACGATTTGCCGGATTTGGACTCTTTGGTTCAAGATTAAGAACCATGGCATATGAGTCACTCGCGCTATTTTGCGCTTCGCACTGTTTTGCGCAGTTCACACTCGCGATATTTTGCGCGTCGCACTATTTTGTGCAGTTTTTCACTCGCGCTATTTTGCGCGTCGCACTGTTTTGTGCAGTTCACACTCGCGCTATTTTGCGCCTCGCACTGTTTTGTGCAGTTGAGACTCGCGCTATTTTGCGCCGCACAGTTTTGTGCAGTACACACTCGGGCTATTTTGCGCGTCGCACTGTTTTGTGCGGTTACCACAACGCTATTTTGCATGTCGCACTGTTTTGTGCGGTTAGCACACGTGCTATTTTCCGCGTAACACTGTTTTGTGCGGTTCTCATTCGCGCTATTTTCAGCGTCGCACTATTTTGTGCAGTTTATCACTCGCGCTATTTTGCGCATCGCACTGTTTTGTGCAGTTCATACTCGCGCTATTTTGGACGTCGCACTGTTTTTTACAATTTATCACTCGCACTATTTTGCGCGTCGCACTATTTTCTGCAGTTTATCACTCGCGGTATTTTGCGCCTTGCACTGTTTTGTGCAGTTTAGACTCGCGCTGTTTTGCGTCGCACTATTTTGTGCAGTTCACACTGGCGCTATTTTGCGCATCGCACTGTTTTCTGCAGTTTATCACTTGCGCTATTTTGCGCATCGCACTGTTTTCAGCAGTTCACACTCGCGCTATTTTGCGCGTCGCACTGTTTTGTGTAGTTTATCACTCATGCTATTTTGCGCTTCGCAGTGTTTCGTGCAGGTCACACTCACGTTATTTTCCGTGCCGCACTGTTTTGTGCAGGTCACACTCACGCTATTTTCCACGTCGCACTGTTTTGTGCAGTTTATCACTCGCGCTATTTTGCGCTTCGCACTGTTTTGTGCAGTTCACACTCGCGCTATTTTGCGCGTCGCACTGTTTCGTGCAGTTTATCACTCGCGCTATTTTAAGCTTCGCACTGTTTTGTGTAGTTGACACTCGCGCTATTTTGGGCGTCACACTGTTTTGTGCTGTTGATCACTCGCGCTATTTTACGCGTCGCACAGTTTTGTGCAGTTGACACACGTGCTATTTTGCGCGTCACACTGTTTTGTGCAGTTCATCACCCGCGCTATTTTGCGCGTCGTACTGTTTTGCGCAATTTATCACTCGCGCTATTTTGCGCATCGCACTGTTTTGTGTTGTTCATCACTCGTGTTATTTTGCGTTTCTCACGGTTTTGTCCAGTCGACACTCACGCTATTTTGCGCGTCGCGCTGTGTTGTGCAGGTCACACTCGCGCCATTTTGCGCGTCGCACTGTTTTGTGGAGTTCATCACCCTCGCTATTTTGCGCGTTGCACTGTTTTCCGCAGTTTATCACTCGCGCTATTTTGCGCTTCGCACTGTTTTGTGCAGTTGACACTCGCGCTATTTTGCGCGTCGCACAGTTTTGTGCAGTTTATCACTAGCGCTATTTTGCGCGTCAGACTGTTTTGTGCAGTTTATCACTTACACTATTTTGTGCTGTTGACACTTGCCCTATTTTGCGCGTCGCATTGTTTTGTGCGGTTCACATTCGCGCAGTTTTGCGCATGGCATTGTTTTGTGCAGTTCACACTCGCGCAATTTTGCGCGTCGCACTGTTTTGTGCAGTTCACACTCGCGCTATTTTGCGCGTCGCACTGTTTTGTGCGGTTGACACTCGCGCTATTTTGCTTGTCGCACCTTTTGTCCAGTTTATCACTCGCACTATTTTGCGGGTCGCACTGTTTTGTGCAGTTTATCACTCGTGCTATTTTGCGCGTCGCACTGTTTGGTGCAGTTCACACTCGCGCTAGTGTCGCGTCGCACTGTTTTGTGCAGTTCACACTCGCGCTGCTTATTTGCGGCGTCGCACTGTTTTTGTGCAGTTTATCACTCCGCTATTTTGCGCGGCGCACAGTTTTGTGCAGTTCGCAGTCGCGCTACTTTGCGCGTCGCACTGTTATGCAGTTATCACTCGCGCTATTTTACGCCTCGCAGTGTTTATGCAGTTTATCACTCGCGCTATCTTGCGCGTCGCACTCTTTTGGTGCAGTTTATCACTCGCGCTATTTTGCGCCTCGCACTGTTTTTGTGCTTTTTCACTCGCGCTATTTTGCGCGTCGCACTATTTTTTGCAGTTGACACTCGCGCTATTTTGCGTATCGCACTGTTTGTGTAGTTTCACTCGCTGCTATTTGGGCGTCGGACTTTTTGTTGTGCAGTTTATCACTCGCGCTATTTTGCGCATGGCACTGTTTTTGTGCAGTTTATCACTCGCTATTTTGCGCGACGCACTGTTTTTTGCAGTTTATCACTCGCGCTATTTTTGCGCTTCCCACTATTTTGTGCAGTTTGTCACTCGCGCAATTTTGCGCATCGCACTATTTTGTGCAGTTTCTCACTCGCGCTATTTTTCAAGTCACACTGTTTTGTGCAGTTGACACTCGCGCTATTTTACGCCTCGCACTGTTTTGTGTTGTTGACACTCGCGCTATTTTGCGCGCCGCACAGTTTTGTGCAGTTTATCACACATGCTATTTTGCGCGTCGCACTGTTTTGTGCAGTTTATCACTCGCGCTATTTTGCGCGTCGCACTGTTTTGTGCAGTTGACACTCGCGCTATTTTACGCCTCGCACTGTTTTGTGTTGTTGACACTCGCGCTATTTTGCGCGCCGCACAGTTTTGTGCAGTTTATCACTCGGGCTATTTTGCGCGTCGCACTATTTTGTGCAGTTTATCACTCGCGCTATTTTGCGCTTCGCACTGTTTTGTGCAGTTGACACTCGCGCTATTTTGCTCGTCGCACAGTTTTGTGCAGTTTATCACTCATGTTATTTTCCACGTCGCACTGTTTTGTGCAGTTTATCACACGCGCTATTTTGCGCTTCGCACTGTTTTGTGCAGTTGACACTCGCGCTATTTTGCGCCTTGCACTGTTTTGTGTTGTTGACACTCGCGCTATTTTGCGCGCCGCACAGTTTTGTGCAGTTTATCACTCGGGCTATTTTGCGCGTCGCACTGTTTTGTGCAGTTTATCACTCGCGCTATTTTGCGCTTCGCACTGTTTTGTGCAGTTGACACTCGCGCTATTTTGCTCGTCGCACAGTTTTGTGCAGTTTATCACTCATGTTATTTTGCACGTCGCACTGTTTTGTGCAATTTATCACTCGCGCTATTTTGCGCTTCGCACTGTTTTGTGCAGTTCACACTCGCGCTATTTTGCGCGTCGCACTGTTTTGTGCGGTTGACACTCGCGCTATTTTGCTTGTCGCACCTTTTGTCCAGTTTATCACTCGCACTATTTTGCGGGTCGCACTGTTTTGTGCAGTTTATCACTCGTGCTATTTTGCGCGTCGCACTGTTTTGTGCAGTTCACACTCGCGCTAGTGTATGTGTCGCACTGTTTTGTGCAGTTCACACTCGCGCTGCTCTGCGCGTCGCACTGTTTTGTGCAGTTTATCACTCGCGGTATTTTGCGCGTCGCACTGTTTTGTGCAGTTCACAGTCGCGCTACTTTGCGCGTCGCACTGTTTTATGCAGTTTATCACTCGCGCTATTTTACGCCTCGCAGTGTTTTGTGCAGTTTATCACTCGCGCTATCTTGCGCGTCGCACTCTTTTGTGCAGTTTCTCACTCGCGCTATTTTGCGCCTCGCACTGTTTTGTGCTTTTTATCACTCGTGCTATTTTGCGCGTCGCACTATTTTTTGCAGTTGACACTCGCGCTATTTTGCGTATCGCACTGTTTTGTGTAGTTTATCACTCGCGCTATTTTGCGCTTCGGACTGTTTTGTGCAGTTTATCACTCGCGCTATTTTGCGCATGGCACTGTTTTGTGCAGTTTATCACTCGCGCTATTTTGCGCGACGCACTGTTTTTTGCAGTTTATCACTCGCGCTATTTTGCGCTTCCCACTATTTTGTGCAGTTTGTCACTCGTGCAATTTTGCGCATCGCACTATTTTGTGCAGTTTCTCACTCGCGCTATTTTTCACGTCACACTGTTTTGTGCAGTTGACACTCGCGCTATTTTACGCCTCGCACTGTTTTGTGTTGTTGACACTCGCGCTATTTTGCGCGCCGCACAGTTTTGTGCAGTTTATCACTCATGCTATTTTGCGCGTCGCACTGTTTTGTGCAGTTTATCACTCGCGCTATTTTGTGCTTCGCACTGTTTTGTGTAGTTGACACTCGCGCTATTTTACGCCTCGCACTGTTTTGTGTTGTTGACAGTCGCGCTATTTTGCGCGCCGCACAGTTTTGTGCAGTTTATCACTCGCGCTATTTTGCGCGTCGCACTGTTTTGTGCAGTTTATCACTCGCGCTATTTTGCGCTTCGCACTGTTTTGTGCAGTTGACACTCGCGCTATTTTGCTCGTCGCACAGTTTTGTGCAGTTTATCACTCATGTTATTTTGCACGTCGCACTATTTTGTGCAGTTTATCACTCGCGCTATTTTGCGGTTCGCACTGTTTTGTGCAGTTGACACTCGCGCTATTTTACGCCTCGCACTGTTTTGTGTCGTTGACACTCGCGCTATTTTGCGCGCCGCACAGTTTTGTGCAGTTTATCACTCGGGCTATTTTGCGCGTCGCACTGTTTTGTGCAGTTTATCACTCGCGCTATTTTGCGCTTCGCACTGTTTTGTGCAGTTGACACTCGCGCTATTTTGCGCGTCGCACAGTTTTGTGCAGTTTATCACTCATGTATTTTGCACGTCGCCTATTTGTGCAGTTTATCACTCCGCTATTTTGCGCTTCGCACTATTTTGTGCAGTTCACACTCGCGCTATTTTGCGCGTCGCACTGTTTTGTGCGGTTGACACTCTCGCTATTTTGCTTGTCGCACCTTTTGTCTAGTTTATCACTCACACTATTTTGCGGGTCGCACTGTTTTGTGCAGTTTATCACTCGTGCTATTTTGCGCGTCGCACTGTTTTGTGCAGTTCACACTAGCGCTAGTGTACGCGTTGCACTATTTTGTGCAGTTCACACTCGCGCTGCTCTGCGCGACGCACTGTTTTGTGCAGTTTATCACTCGCGCTATTTTGCGCGTCGCACTGTTTTGTGCAGTTCACAGTCGCGCTACTTTGCGCGTCGCACTGTTTTATGCAGTTTATCACTCGCGCTATTTTACGCGTCGCACTGTTTTGTGCAGTTTATCACTCGCGCTATCTTGCGCGTCGCACTCTTTTGTGCAGTTTATCACTCGCGCTATTTTGCGCCTCGCACTGTTTTGTGCTTTTTATCACTCGCGCTATTTTGCGCGTCGCACTATTTTTTGCAGTTGACACTCGCGCTATTTTGCGTATCGCACTGTTTTGTGTAGTTTATCACTCGCGCTATTTTGCGCGTCGGACTGTTTTGTGCAGTTTATCACTCGCGTTATTTTGCGCATGGCACTGTTTGTGCAGTTTATCACTCGCGCTATTTTGCGCGACGCACTGTTTTTTGCAGTTTATCACTCGCGCTATTTTGCGCTTCCCACTATTTTGTGCAGTTTGTCACTCGCGCAATTTTGCGCATCGCACATTTGTGCAGTTTCTCACTCGCGCTATTTTTCACGTCACACTGTTTTGTGCAGTTGACACTCGCGCTATTTTACGCCTCGCACTGTTTTGTGTTGTTGACACTCGCGCTATTTTGCGCGCCGCACAGTTTTGTGCAGTTTATCACTCATGCTATTTTGCGCGTCGCACTGTTTTGTGCAGTTTATCACTCGCGCTATTTTGCGCTTCGCACTGTTTTGTGCAGTTGACACTCGCGCTATTTTACGCCTCGCACTGTTTTGTGTTGTTGACACTCGCGCTATTTTGCGCGCCGCACAGTTTTGTGCAGTTTATCACTCGGCTATTTTGCGCGTCGCACTGTTTTGTGCAGTTTATCACTCGCGCTATTTTGCGCTTCGCACTGTTTTGTGCAGTTGACACTCGCGCTATTTTGCTCGTCGCACAGTTTTGTGCAGTTTATCACTCATGTTATTTTGCACGTCGCACTGTTTTGTGCAGTTTATCACTCGCGCTATTTTGCGCTTCGCACTGTTTTGTGCAGTTGACACTCGCGCTATTTTACGCCTCGCACTGTTTTGTGTTGTTGACACTCGCGCTATTTTGCGCGCCGCACAGTTTTGTGCAGTTTATCACTCGGGCTATTTTGCGCGTCGCACTGTTTTGTGCAGTTTATCACTCGCGCTATTTTGCGCTTCGCACTGTTTTGTGCAGTTGACACTCGCGCTATTTTGCTCGTCGCACAGTTTTGTGCAGTTTATCACTCATGTTATTTTGCACGTCGCACTGTTTTGTGCAGTTTATCACTCGCGCTATTTTGCGCTTCGCACTGTTTTGTGCAGTTCACACTCGCGCTATTTTGCGCGTCGCACTGTTTTGTGCGGTTGACACTCGCGCTATTTTGCTTGTCGCACCTTTTGTGCAGTTTATCACTCGCACTATTTTGCGGGTCGCACTGTTTTGTGCAGTTTATCACTCGTGCTATTTTGCGCGTCGCACTGTTTTGTGCAGTTCACACTCGTGCTACTGTACGCGTGGCACTGTTTTGTGCAGTTCACACTCGCGCGGCTCTGCGCGACGCACTGTTTTGTGCAGTTTATCACTCGCGCTATTTTGCGCGTCGCACTGTTTTGTGCAGTTCACAGTCGCGCTACTTTGCGCGTCGCACTGTTTTATGCAGTTTATCACTCGCGCTATTTTACGCCTCGCAGTGTTTCGTGCAGTTTATCACTCGCGCTATCTTGCGCGTCGCACTCTTTTGTGCAGTTTATCACTCGCGCTATTTTGCGCCTCGCACTGTTTTGTGGTTTTTATCACTCGCGCTATTTTGCGCGTCACACTATTTTTTGCAGTTGACACTCGCGCTATTTTGCGTATCGCACTGTTTTGTGTAGTTTATCACTCGCGCTATTTTGCGCGTCGGACTGTTTTGTGCAGTTTATCACTCGCGTTATTTTGCGCATGGCACTGTCTTGTGCAGTTTATCACTCGCGCTATTTTGCGCGACGCACTGTTTTTGCAGTTTATCACTCGCGCTATTTTGCGCTTCCCACTATTTTGTGCAGTTTGTCACTCGCGCAATTTTGCGCATCGCACTATTTTGTGCAGTTTCTCACTCGCGCTATTTTTCACGTCACACTGTTTTGTGCAGTTGACACTCGCGCTATTTTACGCTCGCACTGTTTTGTGTTGTTGACACTCGCGCTATTTTGCGCGCCACACAGTTTTGTGCAGTTTATCACTCATGCTATTTTGCGCGTCGCACTGTTTTGTGCAGTTTATCACTCGCGCTATTTTGCGCGTCGCACTGTTTTGTGCAGTTGACACTCGCGCTATTTTACGCTTCGCACTGTTTGTTTTGTTGACACTCGCGCTATTTTGCGCGCCGCACAGTTTTGTGCAGTTATCACTCGGGCTATTTTGCGCGTCGCACTGTTTTGTGCAGTTTATCACTCGCGCTATTTTGCGCTTCGCACTGTTTTGTGCAGTTGACACTCGCGCTATTTTGCTCGTCGCACAGTTTTGTGCAGTTTATCACTCATGTTATTTTGCGCGTCGCACTATTTTGTGCAGTTTATCACTCGCGCTATTTTGCGGTTCGCACTGTTTTTGCAGTTGACACTCGCGCTATTTTACGCCCTCGCACTGTTTTGTGTTGTTGACACTCGCGCTATTTGCGTGCCGCACAGTTTTGTGCAGTTTATCACTCGGGCTATTTGCGCGTCGCACTGTTTGTGCAGTTTATCACTCGCGCTATTTTTGCGTTTCGCACTGTTTTGTGCAGTTGACACTCGCGCTATTTTGCTCGTCGCACAGTTTTGTGCAGTTTATCACTCGCACTATTTTGCGGGTCGCACTGTTTTGTGCAGTTTATCACTCGTGCTATTTTGCGCGTCGCACTGTTTTGTGCAGTTCACACTCGTGCTAGTGTACGCGTGGCACTGTTTTGTGCAGTTCACACTCGCGCTGCTCTGCGCGACGCACTGTTTTGTGCAGTTTATCACTCGCGCTATTTTGCGCGTCGCACTGTTTGTGCAGTTCACAGTCGCGCTTACTTTGCGCGTCGCACTGTTTTGTGCGGTTGACCACGCGCGCTATTTTGCTTGTCGCACCTTTTGTGCAGTTTATCACTCGCACTATTTTGCGGGTCGCACTGTTTTGTGCAGTTTATCACTCGTGCTATTTTTGCGCGTCGCACTGTTTTGTGCAGTTCACACTCGTCTAGTGTACGCGTGGCACTGTTTTGTGCATTTCCACACTCGCGCTGCTCGCGCGACCACTGTTGTTGTGCAGTTTATCACTCGCGCTATTTTGGCGTCGCACTGTTTTTGTGCAGTTCACAGTCGCAGTACTTTGCGCGTCGCACTGTTTTATGCAGTTTATCACTCGCGCTATTTTACGCCTCGCAGTGTTTCGTGCAGTTTATCACTCGCGCTATCTTGCGCGTCGCACTCTTTTGTGGCAGTTTATCACTCGCGCTTTTTGCGCCTCGCACTGTTTTGTGTTTTTATCACTCGCGCTATTTTGCGCGTCACACATTTTTTTCAGTTGACACTCGCGCTATTTGCGTATCGCACTGTTTTTGTGTTTATCACTCGCGCTGTTTTGCGCGTCGGACTGTTTTGTGCGTTTATCACTCGCGTTATTTTGCGCATGGCACTGTCTTGTGCAGTTTATCACTCGCGCTATTTTGCGCGACGCACTTTTTTTGCAGTTTATCACTCGCGCTATTTTGCGCTTCCCACTATTTGTGCAGTTTGTCACTCGCGCAATTTTTGCGCATCGCACCATTTTTGTGCAGTTTCTCACTCGCGCTATTTTTCACGTCACACTGTTTTGTGCAGTTGACACTCGCGCTATTTTACGCCTCGCACTGTTTTTGTTGTTGACACTCGCGCTATTTTACGCGCGCACAGTTTTTGCAGTTTATCACTCATGCTATTTTTGCGCGTCGCACTGTTTTGTGCAGTTTATCACTCGCGCTATTTTGCGCTTCGCACTGTTTTTGTGCAGTTGACACTCCGCTATTTTACGCCTCGCACTGTTTTTGTGTTGTTACAGTCCGCTATTTGCGCCGCCGCACAGTTTTGTGCAGTTTATCACTCGGCTATTTTGCGCGTCGCACTGTTTTGTGCAGTTTATCACTCGCGCTATTTTGCGCTTCGTACTGTTTTGTGCAGTTGACACTCGCGCTATTTTGCTCGTCGCACAGTTTTGTGCATTTTCACTCATGTTATTTTGCACGTCGCACTATTTTGTGCAGTTTATCACTCGCGCTATTTTGCGGTTCGCATGTTTTGTGCAGTTGACACTCGCGCTATTTTACGCCTCGCACTGTTTTGTGTTGTTGACACTCGCGCTATTTTGCGCGCCGCACAGTTTTGTGCAGTTTATCACTCGGGCTATTTTGCGCGTCGCACTGTTTTGTGCAGTTTTATCACTCGCGCTATTTGCGCTTCGCACTGTTTTGTGCAGGTTGACACTCGCGCTATTTTGCTCGTCGCAGTTTTGTGCAGTTTATCACTCATGTTATTTTGCACGTCGCCCTGTTTTGTGCAGTTTATCACTCGCGCTATTTTGCGCTCGCACTGTTTTGTGCAGTTCACACTCGCGCTATTTTGCGCGTCGCACTGTTTTGTGCGGTTGACACTCGCGCTATTTTGCTTGTCGCCACCTTTTGTGCAGTTTATCACTCGACTATTTGCGAGTCGCACTGTTTTGTGCAGTTTACACTCGTGCTATTTTGCGCGTCGCACTGTTTTGTGCAGTTCACACTCGTGCTACTGTACGCGTGGCACTGTTTTGTGCAGTTCACACTCGCGCGGCTCTGCGCGACGCACTGTTTTGTGCAGTTTATCACTCGCGCTATTTGCGCGTCGCACTGTTTTGTGCAGTGTCACGTCGCGCTACTTTGGCTCGCACTGTTTTATGCAGTTTATCATCGCGCTATTTTACGCCTCGCAGTGTTTCGTGCAGTTTATCACTCGCGCTATCTTGCGCGTCGCACTCTTTTGTGCAGTTTATCACTCGCGCTATTTTGCGCCTCGCACTGTTTTGTGGTTTTTATCACTCGCGCTATTTTGCGCGTCACACTATTTTTTGCAGTTGACACTCGCGCTATTTTGCGTATCGCACTGTTTTGTGTAGTTTATCACTCGCGCTATTTTGCGCGTCGGACTGTTTTGTGCAGTTTATCACTCGCGTTATTTTGCGCATGGCACTGTCTTGTGCAGTTTATCACTCGCGCTATTTTGCGCGACGCACTGTTTTTTGCAGTTTATCACTCGCGCTATTTTGCGCTTCCCACTATTTTGTGCAGTTTGTCACTCGCGCAATTTTGCGCATCGCACTATTTTGTGCAGTTTCTCACTCGCGCTATTTTTCACGTCACACTGTTTTGTGCAGTTGACACTCGCGCTATTTTACGCCTCGCACTGTTTTGTGTTGTTGACACTCGCGCTATTTTGCGCGCCACACAGTTTTGTGCAGTTTATCACTCATGCTATTTTGCGCGTCGCACTGTTTTGTGCAGTTTATCACTCGCGCTGTTTTGCGCGTCGCACTATTTTGTGCAGTTGACACTCGCACTATTTTACGCCTCGCACTGTTTTGTGTTGTTGACACTCGCGCTATTTTGCGCGCCGCACAGTTTTGTGCAGTTTATCACTCGGGCTATTTTGCGCGTCACACTGTTTTGTGCAGTTTATCACTCGTGCTATTTTGCGCTTCGCACTGTTTTGTGCAGTTGACACTCACGCTATTTTGCTCGTCGCACAGTTTTTTGCAGTTTATCACTCATGTTATTTTGCACGTCGCACTATTTTGTGCAGTTTATCACTCGCGCTATTTTGCGGTTCGCACTGTTTTGTGCAGTTGACACTCGCGCTATTTTACGCCTCGCACTGTTTTGTGTTGTTGACACTCGCGCTATTTTGCGTGCCGCACAGTTTTGTGCAGTTTATCACTCGGGCTATTTTGCGCGTCGCACTGTTTTGTGCAGTTTATCACTCGCGCTATTTTGCGCTTCGCACTGTTTTGTGCAGTTGACACTCGCGCTATTTTGCTCGTCGCACAGTTTTGTGCAGTTTATCACTCATGTTATTTTGCACGTCGCACTGTTTTGTGCAGTTCATCACTCGCGCTATTTTGCGCTTCGCACTGTTTTGTGCGGTTGACACTCGCGCTATTTTGCTTGTCGCACCTTTTGTCCAGTTTATCACTCGCACTATTTTGCGGGTCGCACTGTTTTGTGAAGTTTATCACTCGTGCTATTTTGCGCGTCGCACTGTTTTGTGCAGTTCACAGTCGCGCTACTTTGCGCGTCGCACTGTTTTATGCAGTTTATCACTCGCGCTATTTTACGCCTCGCAGTGTTTTGTGCAGTTTATCACTCGCGCTATCTTGCGCGTCGCACTCTTTTGTGCAGTTTATCACTCGCGCTATTTTGCGCCTCGCACTGTTTTGTGCTTTTTATCACTCGCGCTAGTTTGCGCGTCGCACTATTTTTTGCAGTTGACACTCGCGCTATTTTGCGTATCGCACTGTTTTGTGTAGTTTATCACTCGCGCTATTTTGCGCGTCGGACTGTTTTGTGCAGTTATCACTCGCGCTATTTTGCGCATGGCACTGTTTTGTGCAGTTTATCACTCGCGCTATTTTGCGCATGGCACTGTTTTGTGACAGTTTATCATTCGCGCTATTTTCCGCGACGCACTGTTTTTTGCAGTTTATCTAGGGGCTATTTTGCGCTTCCCACTATTTGTGCAGTTGTCACTCCGCAATTTTGCGCATCGCACTATTTTGTGCAGTTTCTCAACTCGCGCTATTTTTCACGTCACACTGTTTTGTGCAGTTGACACTCGGCTATTTTACGCTCGCACTGTTTGTGTTGTTGACACTCGCTTTTTGCGCGCCGAAGTTTTGTGCAGTTTATCACTCATGCTATTTTGCGCGTCGCACTGTTTTGTGCAATTTATCACTCGCGCTATTTTGTGCTTCGCACTGTTTTGTGCAGTTGGACACTCGCGCTAGTTTTACGCCTCGCACTGTTTTGTGTTGTTGACAGTCGCGCTATTTTGCGCGCCGCACAGTTTTGTGCAGTTTTCACTCATGTTATTTTTGCACGTCGCACTGTTTTGTGCAGTTTATCACTCGCGCTATTTTGCGCTTCGCAGCTGTTTTGTGCAGTTCACACTCGCGCTATTTTGCTCGTCGCACAGTTTTGTGCAGTTTATCACTCATGTTATTTTGCACGTCGCACTGTTTTGTGCAGTTTATCACTCGCGTATTTGCGCTTCGCACTGTTTTGTGCAGTTCACACTCGCGCTATTTTGCGCGTCGCACGGTTTTGTCGGTTGACACTCGCGCTATTTTGCTTGTCGCACCTTTTGTGCAGTTTATCACTCGCACTATTTTGCGGGTCGCACTGTTTTGTGCAGTTTATCACTCGTGCTATTTTGCGCGTCGCACTGTTTTGTGCAGTTCACACTCGTGCTAGTGTACGCGTGGCACTGTTTTGTGCAGTTCACACTCGCGCTGCTCTGCGCGACGCACTGTTTTGTGCAGTTTATCACTCGCGCTATTTTGCGCGTCGCACTGTTTTGTGCAGTTCACAGTCGCGCTACTTTGCGCGTCGCACTGTTTTATGCAGTTTATCACTCGCGCTATTTTACGCCTCGCAGTGTTCGTGCAGTTTATCACTCGCGCATATTGCGCGTCGCACTCTTTTGTGCAGTTTATCACTCGCGCTATTTTGCGCCTCGCACTGTTTTGTGGTTTTTATCACTCGCGCTATTTTGCGCGTCACACTATTTTTTGCAGTTGACACTCGCGCTATTTTGCGTATCGCACTGTTTTGTGTAGTTTATCACTCGCGCTATTTTGCGCGTCGGATGTTTTGTGCAGTTTATCACTCGCGTTATTTTGCGCATGGCACTGTCTTGGCAGTTTATCACTTGCGCTATTTTGCGCGACGCACTGTTTTTTGCAGTTATCACTCGCGCTATTTTGCGCTTCCCACTATTTTGTGCAGTTTGTCACTCGCGCAATTTTGCGCATCGCACTATTTTGTGCAGTTCTCACTCGCGCTATTTTTCACGTCACACTGTTTTGTGCAGTTGACACTCGCGCTATTTTACGCCTCGCACTGTTTTGTGTTGTTGACACTCGCGCTATTTTGCGCGCCACACAGTTTTGTGCAGTTTATCACTCATGCTATTTTGCGCGTCGCACTGTTTTGTGCAGTTTATCACTCGCGCTGTTTTGCGCGTCGCACTATTTTGTACAGTTGACACTCGCACTATTTTACGCCTCGCACTGTTTTGTGTTGTTGACACTCGCGCTATTTTGCGCGCCGCACAGTTTGTGCAGTTTATCACTCGGGCGCTATTTGCGCGTCGCACTGTTTGTGCAGTTATCACTCGCGCTATTTTGCGCTTCGCACTGTTTTGTGCAGTTGACACTCGCGCTATTTTGCTCGTCGCACAGTTTTGTGCAGTTTATCCACTCATGTTATTTTGCACGTCGCACTATTTTGTGCAGTTTATCACTCGCGCTATTTTGCGGTTCGCACTGTTTGTGCAGTTGACACTCGCGCTATTTTACGCCTCGCACTGTTTTGTGTTGTGAACTCGCGCTATTTGCGTGCCGCACAGTTTTGTGCAGTTATCACTCGGGCTATTTTGCGCGCGCACTGTTGTTGTGCAGTTTATCACTCGCGCTATTTTGCGCTTCGCACTGTTTTGTGCAGTTGACACTCGCGCTATTTTGCTCGTCGCACAGTTTTGTGCAGTTTATCACTCATGTTATTTTGCACGTCGCACTGTTTTGTGCAGTTCATCACTCGCGCTATTTTGCGCTTCGCACTGTTTTGTGCGGTTGACACTCGCGCTATTTTGCTTGTCGCACCTTTGTCCAGTTTATCACTCGCACTATTTTGCGGGTCGCACTGTTTTGTGAAGTTTATCATCGTGCTATTTTGCGCGTCGCACTGTTTTGTGCAGTTCACAGTCGTGCTACTTTGCGCGTCGCACTGTTTTATGCAGTTTATCACTCGGCTATTTTACGCCTCGCAGTGTTTTGTGTAGTTTATCACTCGCGCTATCTTGCGCGTCGCACTCTTTTGTGCAGTTTATCACTCGCGCTATTTTGCGCCTCGCACTGTTTTGTGCTTTTTATCACTCGCGCTAGTTTGCGCGTCGCACTATTTTTTGCAGTTGACACTCGCGCTATTTTGCGTATCGCACTGTTTTGTGTAGTTTATCACTCGCGCTATTTTGCGCGTCGGACTGTTTTGTGCAGTTTATCACTCGCGCTATTTTGCGCATGGCACTGTTTTGTGCAGTTTATCACTCGCGCTATTTTGCGCGACGCACTGTTTTTTGCAGTTTATCACTCGCGCTATTTTGCGCTTCCCACTATTTGGTGTAGTTTGTCACTCGCGCAATTTTGCGCATCGCACTATTTTGTGCAGTTTCTCACTCGCGCTATTTTTCACGTCACACTGTTTTGTGCAGTTGACACTCGCGCTATTTTACGCCTCGCACTGTTTTGTGTTGTTGACACTCGCGCTATTTGCGCGCCGCCACAGTTTGTGCAGTTATCACTCATGCTATTTTGCGCGTCGCACTGTTTTGTGCAGTTTATCACTCGCGCTATTTTGTGCTTCGCACTGTTTTGTGCAGTTGACACTCGCGCTATTTTACGCCTCGCACTGTTTTGTGTTGTTGACAGTCGCGCTATTTTGCGCGCCGCACAGTTTTGTGCAGTTTATCACTCATGTTATTTTGCACGTCGCACTGTTTTGTGCAGTTTATCACTCGCGCTATTTTGCGCTTCGCACTGTTTTGTGCAGTTCACACTCGCGCTATTTTGCGCGTCGCACTGTTTTGTGCGGTTGACACTCGCGCTATTTTGCTTGTCGCACCTTTTGTCCAGTTTATCACTCGCACTATTTTGCGGGTCGCACTGTTTTGTGCAGTTTATCACTCGTGCTATTTTGCGCGTCGCACTGTTTTGTGCAGTTCACACTCGCGCTGTTCTGCGCGACGCACTGTTTTGTGCAGTTTATCACTCGCGCTATTTTGCGCGTCGTACTGTTTTGTGCTGTTCACAGTCGCGCTACTTTGCGCGTCGCACTGTTTTATGCAGTTTATCACTCGCGCTATTTTACGCCTCGCAGTGTTTTGTGCAGTTTATCACTCGCGCTATTGCGCGTCGCACTCTTTTGTGCCGTTTATCACTCGCGCTATTTTGCGCTCGCACTGTTTTGTGCTTTTTATCACTGCGCTATTTTGCGCGTCGCACTATTTTTTGCAGTTGACACTCGCGCATTTTGCGTATCGCATTGTTTTGTTGTAGTTTATCACTCGCGCTATTTTGCGCGTCGGACTGTTTTGTGTAGTTTATCACTCGCGCTATTTTGCGCATGGCACTGTTTTGTACAGTTTATCACTCGCGCTATTTTGCGCGACGCACTATTTTTTGCAGTTTATCACTCGCGCTATTTTGCGCTTCCCACTATTTTGTGCAGTTTGTCACTCGCGTAATTTTGCGCGTCGCACTATTTTGTGCAGTTTCTCACTCGCGCTATTTTTCACGTCACACTGTTTTGTGCAGTTGACACTCGCGCTATTTCACGCCTCACACTGTTTTGTGTTGTTGACACTCGCGCTATTTTGCGCGCCGCACAGTTTTGTGCAGTTTATCACTCGGGCTATTTGCGCGTCGCACTGTTTGTGCAGTTATCACTCGCGCTATTTTGCGCTTCGCACTGTTTTGTGCAGTTGACACTCGCGCTATTTTGCTCGTCGCACAGTTTAGTGCAGTTTATCACTCATGTTATTTTACACGTCGCACTGTTTTGTGCAGTTTATCACTCGCGCTATTTTGCGCTTCGCACTGTTTTGTGCAGTTGACACTCGCGCTATTTTACGCCTCGCACTGTTTTGTGTTGTTGACACTCGCGCTATTTTGCGCGCCGCACAGTTTTGTGCAGTTTATCACTCGGGCTATTTTGCGCGTCGCACTGTTTTGTGCAGTTTATCACTCGCGCTATTTTGCGCGTCGCACTGTTTTGTGCAGTTGACACTCGCGCTATTTGCTCGTCGCACAGTTTTGTGCAGTTTATCACTCATGTTATTTTGCACGTCGCACTGTTTTGTGCAATTTATCACTCGCGCTATTTGCGCTTCGCACTGTTTTGTGCAGTTCACACTCGCGCTATTTGCGCGTCGCACTGTTTTGTGCGGTTGACAATCGCGCTATTTCGCTTGTCGCACCTTTTGTCCAGTTTATCACTCGCACTATTTTGCGGGTCGCACTGTTTTGTGCAGTTTATCACTCGTGCTATTTTGGCGTCGCACTACTTTGTGCAGTTCACACTCGCGCTAGTGTACGCGTCGCACTGTTTTGTGCAGTTCACACTCGCGCTGCTTGCGCGTCGCACTGTTTGTGCAGTTTATCACTCGCGCTATTTTGCGCGTCGCACTGTTTTGTGCAGTTCACAGTCGCGCTACTTTGCGCGTCGCACTGTTTTATACAGTTTATCACCCGCGCTATTTTACGCCTCGCAGTGTTTGTGCAGTTTATCACTCGCGCTATCTTGCGCGTCGCACTCTTTTGTGCAGTTTATCACTCGCGCATTTTGCGCCTCGCACTGTTTTGTGCTTTTTATCACTCGCGCTATTTTGCGCGTCGCACTATTTTTTGCAGTTGACACTCGCGCTTTTTGCGTATCGCACTATTTGTGTAGTTTATCACTCGCGCTATTTTGCGCGTCGGACTGTTTTGTGCAGTTATCACTCGCGCTATTTTGCGCATGGCACTGTTTTGGCAGTTTATCACTCGCGCATTTTGCGCGACGCACTGTTAATTGCAGTTTATCACTCGCGCTATTTTGCGCTTCCCACTATTTTGTGCAGTTGTCACTCGCGCAATTTTTCGCATCGCACTATTTTAGTTTCCCACTCGCGCTATTTTCACGTCACACGGTTTTGTGCAGTTGACACTCGCGCTATTTTACACCTCGCACTGTTTGTGTGTTGTTGACACTCGCGCTATTTTGCGGCCGCACAGTTTTGTGCAGTTATCACTCATGCTATTTTGCGCGTCGCACTATTTTGTGCAGTTTATCACTCGCGCTATTTTGCGCTTCGCACTGTTTTGTCAGTTGACAATCGCGCTATTTTACGCCTCGCACTGTTTTGTGTTGTTGACAGTCGCGCTATTTTGCGCGCCGCACAGTTTGTGCAGTTTATCACTCGGGCTATTTTGCGCGTCGCACTGTTTTGTGCAGTTTATCACTCGCGCCATTTTGCGCTTCGCACTGTTTTGTGCAGTTGACACTCGCGCTATTTTGCTCATCGCACAGTTTATTGCAGTTTATCACTCATGTTATTATACACGTCGCACTGTTTTGTGCAGTTTATCACTCGCGCTATTTTGCGCTTCGCACTGTTTTGTGCAGTTGACACTCGCGCTATTTTACGCCTCGCACAGTTTTGTGTTGTTGACACTCGCGCTATTTTGCGCGCCGCACAGTTTTGTGCAGTTTATCACTCGGGCTATTTTGCGCGTCGCACTGTTTTGTGCAGTTTATCACTCGCGCTATTTTGCGCTTCGCACTGTTTTGTGCAGTTGACACTCGCGCTATTTTGCTCGTCGCACAGTTTAGTGCAGTTTATCACTCATGTTATTTTACACGTCGCACTGTTTTGTGCAGTTTATCACTCGCGCTATTTTGCGCTTCGCACTGTTTGTGCAGTTGACACTCGCGCTATTTTACGCCTCGCACAGTTTTGTGTTGTTGACACTCGCGCTATTTGCGCGCCGCACAGTTTTGTGCAGTTTATCACTCGGCTATTTTGCGCGTCGCACTGTTTTGTGCAGTTTATCACTCGCGCTATTTGCGCTTCGCACTGTTTTGTGCAGTGACACTCGCGCTATTTTGCTCGTCGCACAGTTTGTGAGTTTATCACTCATGTTATTTTGCACGTCGCACTGTTTTGTGCAATTTATCACTCGCGCTATTTTGCGCTTCGCACTGTTTTGTGCAGTTCACACTCGCGCTATTTTGCGCGTCGCACTGTTTTGTGCGGTTGACAATCGCGCTATTTCGCTTGTCGCACCTTTTGTCCAGTTTATCACTCGCACTATTTTGCGGGTCGCACTGTTTTGTGCAGTTTATCACTCGTGCTATTTTGCGCGTCGCACTACTTTGTGCAGTTCACACTCGCGCTAGTGTACGCGTCGCACTGTTTTGTGCAGTTCACACTCGCGCTGCTCTGCGCGTCGCACTGTTTTGTGCAGTTTATCACTCGCGCTATTTTGCGCGTCGCACTGTTTTGTGCAGTTCACAGTCGCGCTACTTTGCGCGTCGCACTGTTTTATGCAGTTTATCACCCGCGCTATTTTACGCCTCGCAGTGTTTTGTGCAGTTTATCACTCGCGCTATCTTGCGCGTCGCACTCTTTTGTGCAGTTTATCACTCGCGCTATTTTGCGCCTCGCACTGTTTTGTGCTTTTTATCACTCGCGCTATTTTGCGCGTCGCACTATTTTTTGCAGTTGACACTCGCGCTATTTTGCGTATCGCACTATTTTGTGTAGTTTATCACTCGCGCTATTTTGCGCGTCGGACTGTTTTGTGCAGTTTATCACTCGCGCTATTTTGCGCATGGCACTGTTTTGTGCAGTTTATCACTCGCGCTATTTTGCGCGACGCACTGTTAATTGCAGTTTATCACTCGCGCTATTTTGCGCTTCCCACTATTTTGTGCAGTTTGTCACTCGCGCAATTTTTCGCATCGCACTATTTTAGTTTCCCACTCGCGCTATTTTTCACGTCACACTGTTTTGTGCAGTTGACACTCGCGCTATTTTACACCTCGCACTGTTTTGTGTTGTTGACACTCGCGCTATTTTGCGCGCCGCACAGTTTTGTGCAGTTTATCACTCATGCTATTTTGCGCGTCGCACTATTTTGTGCAGTTTATCACTCGCGCTATTTTGCGCTTCGCACTGTTTTGTGCAGTTGACAATCGCGCTATTTTACGCCTCGCACTGTTTTGTGTTGTTGACAGTCGCGCTATTTTGCGCGCCGCACAGTTGTGCAGTTTATCACTCGGGCTATTTGCGCGTCGCACTGTTTTGTGCAGTTTATCACTCGCGCCATTTGCGCTTCGCACTGTTTTGTGCATTGACACTCGCGCTATTTTGCTATCGCACAGTTTATCGCAGTTTATCACTCATGTTATTATACACGTCGCACTGTTTTGTGCAGTTTATCACTCGCGCTATTTTGCGCTTCGCACTGTTTTGTGCAGTTGACACTCGCGCTATTTTACGCCTCGCACAGTTTGTGTTGTTGACACTCGCGTATTTTGCGCGCCGCACAGTTTTGTGCAGTTTATCACTCGGGCTATTTTGCGCGTCGCACTGTTTTGTGCAGTTTATCACTCGCGCTATTTTGCGCTTCGCACTGTTTTGTGCAGTTGACACTCGCGCTATTTTGCTCGTCGCACTGTTTTGTGCAGTTTATCACGCGCGCTATTTCGCGCTTCGCACTGTTTTGTGCAGTTCACACTCGCGCTATTTTGCGCGTCGCACTGTTTTGTGCGGTTGACAATCGCGCTATTTCGCTTGTCGCACCTTTTGTCCAGTTTATCACTCGCACTATTTTGCGGGTCGCACTGTTTTGTGCAGTTTATCACTCGTGCTATTTTGCGCGTCGCACTGTTTTGTGCAGTTCACACTCGCGCTAGTGTACGCGTCGCACTGTTTTGTGCAGTTCACACTCGCGCTGCTCTGCGCGTCGCACTATTTTGTGCAGTTTATCACTCGCGCTATTTTGCGCGTCGCACTGTTTTGTGCAGTTCACAGTCGCGCTACTTTGCGCGTCGCACTGTTTTATGCAGTTTATCACCCGCGCTATTTTACGCCTCGCAGTGTTTTGTGCAGTTTATCACTCGCGCTATCTTGCGCGTCGCACTCTTTTGTGCAGTTTATCACTCGCGCTATTTTGAGCCTCGCACTGTTTTGTGCTTTTTATCACTCGCGCTATTTTGCGCGTCGCACTATTTTTTGCAGTTGACACTCGCGCTATTTTGCGTATCGCACTGTTTTGTGTAGTTTATCACTCGCGCTATTTTGCGCGTCGGACTGTTTTGTGCAGTTTATCACTCGCGCTATTTTGCGCATGGCACTGTTTTGTGTAGTTTATCACTCGCGCTATTTTGCGCGACGCACTGTTTTTTGCAGTTTATCACTCGCGCTATTTTGCGCTTCCCACTATTTTGTTGCAGTTGTCACTCGCGCAATTTTTCGCATCGCACTATTTTAGTTTCCCACTCGCGTTATTTTTCACGTCACACTGTTTTGTGCAGTTGACACTCGCGCTATTTTACGCCTCGCACTGTTTTGTGTTGACACTCGCGCTATTTTGCGCGCCGCACAGTTTTGTGCAGTTTATCACTCATGCTATTTTGCGCGTCGCACTGTTTTGTGCAGTTTATCACTCGCGCTATTTTGCGCTTCGCACTGTTTTGTGCAGTTGACACTCGCGCTATTTTGCGCCTCGCACTGTTTTGTGTTGTTGACACTCGCGCTATTTTGCGCGCCGCACAGTTTTGTGCATTTTATCACTCGGGCTATTTTGCGCGTCGCACTGTTTTGTGCAGTTTATCACTCGCGCTATTTTGCGCTTCGCACTGTTTTGTGCAGTTGACACTCGCGCTATTTTGCTCGTCGCACAGTTTTGTGCAGTTTATCACTCATGTTATATTGTACGCCGCACTGTTTTGTGCAGTTTATCACTCGCGCTATTTTGCGCTTCGCACTGTTTTGTGCGGTTGACACTCGCGCTATTTTGCTTGTCGCACCTTTTGTGCAGTTTATCACTCGCACTATTTTGCGGGTCGCACTGTTTTGTGCAGTTTATCACTCGTGCTATTTTGAGCGTCGCACTGTTTTGTGCAGTTCACACTCGCGCTAGTGTACGCGTCGCACTGTTTTGTGCAGTTCACACTCGCGCTGCTCTGCGCGACGCACTGTTTTGTGCAGTTTATCACTCGCGCTATTTTGCGCGTCGCACTGTTTTGTGCAGTTCACAGTCGCGCTACTTTGCGCGTCGCACTGTTTTATGCAGTTTATCACTCGCGCTATTTTACGCCTCGCAGTGTTTTGTGCAATTTATCACTCGCGCTATCTTGCGCGTCGCACTCTTTTGTAAAGTTTATCACTCGCGCTATTTTGTGCCTCGCACTGTTTTGTGCTTTTTATCACTCGTGCTATTTTGCGCGTCGTACTATTTTTTGCAGTTGACACTCGCGCTATTTTGCGTATCGCACTGTTTTGTGTAGTTTATCACTCGCGCTATTTTGCGCGTCGGACTGTTTTGTGCAATTTATCACTCGGGCTATTTTGCGCATGGCACTGTTTTGTGCAGTTTATCACTCGCTCTATTTTGCGCGACGCACTGTTTTTTGCAGTTTATCAATCGCGCTATTTTGCGCTTCCCACTATTTTGTGCAGTTTGTCACTCGCGCAATTTTGCGCATCGCACTATTTTGTGCAGTTTCTCACTCGCGCTATTTTTCACGTCACACTGTTTTGTGCAGTTGACACTCGCGCTATTTTACGCCTCGCACTGTTTTGTGTTGTTGACACTCGCGCTATTTTGCGCGCCGCACAGTTTTGTGCAGTTATCACTCATGCTATTTTGCGCGTCGCACTGTTTTGTGCAGTTTATCACTCGCACTATTTACGTGTCGCACTGTTGTGCAGTTGACACTCGCGCTATTTTACGCCTCGCACTGTTTTGTGTTGTTGACACTCGCGCTATTTTGCGCGCCGCACAGTTTTGTGCAGTTTATCACTCGGGCTATTTTGCGCGTCGCACTGTTTTGTGCAGTTTATCACTCGCGCTATTTTTGCGCTTCGCACGGTTTGTGCAGTTGACACTCGCGCTATTTTGCTCGTCGCACATTTTGTGCAGTTATCACTCATGTTATTTTGCACGTCGCACTGTTTTGTGCAGTTTATCACACGCGCTATTTTGCGCTTCGCACTGTTTGTGCAGTTGACACTCGCGCTATTTTGCGCCTCGCCTGTTTTGTGTTGTTGACACTCGCGCTATTTGCGCGCGCACAGTTTTGTGCAGTTTATCACTCGGGCTATTTGCGCGTCGCACTGTTTTGTGCAGTTTATCACTCGCGCTATTTTGCGCGCACTGTTTTGTGCAGTTGACACTCGCGCTATTTTGCTCGTCGCACAGTTTTGTGCAGTTTATCACTCTTGTTATTTTGCACGTCGCACTATTTTGTGCAGTTTATCACTCGCGCTATTTGCGCTTCGCATTTGTGCAGTTCACACTCGCGTATTTGCGCGTCGCACTGTTTTGTGCGGTGACACTCTCGCTATTTGCTTGTCGCAACTTTTGTCTAGTTTATCACTCACACTATTTTGCGGGTCGCACTGTTTTGTGCAGTTTTATCACTCGTGCTATTTTGCGCGTCGCACTGTTTGTGCAGTTCACACTAGCGCTAGTGTACGCGTTGCACTATTTTGTGCAGTTCACACTCGCTGCTCCGCTGCGCGACGCACTGTTGTGCAGTTTATCACTCGCGCTATTTTGCGCGTCGCACTGTTTTGTGCAGTTCACAGTCGCGCTACTTTGCGCGTCGCACTGTTTAGCAGTTTATCACTCGCGCTATTTTACGCCTCGCAGTGTTTTGTGCAGTTTATCACTCGCGCTATCTTGCGCGTCGCACTCTTTTGTGCAGTTATTCACTCGCGCTATTTGCGCCTCGCACAGTTTTGTGCTTTTTATCACTCGCGCTATTTTGCGCGTCGCACTATTTTTTGCAGTTGACACTCGCGCTACTTTGCGTATCGCACTGTTTTGTGTAGTTTATCACTCGCGCTATTTTGCGCGTCGGATTTTGTGCAGTTTGATTATCACTCGGGCTATTTTGCGCATGGCACATGTTTTGTGCAGTTTATCACTCGCGCTATTTTGCGCGACGCACTGTTTTTTGAGTTTATCACTCGCGCTATTTTGCGCTTCCCACTATTTTGTGCAGTTTGTCACTCGCGCAATTTTGCGCAATCGCACTATTTGTGCAGTTTCTCACTCGCGCTGTTTTCACGTCACACTGTTTTGTGCAGTTGACACTCGCGCTTTTACGCCTCGCACTGTTTCGTGTTGTTGACACTCGCGCTATTTTGCGCGCCGCAACAGTTTTGTGCAGTTTATCACTCATGCTATTTTGCGCGTCGCAACTGTTTTGTGCAGTTTATCCCTCGCGCTATTTTACACGTCGCACTGTTTTGTGCAGTTGACACTCGCGCTATTTTACGCCTCGCACTGTTTTTGTGTTGTTGACACTCGCGCTATTTTGCGCGCCGCACAGTTTTGTGCAGTTTATCACTCGGGCTATTTTGCGCGTCGCACTGTTTTGTGCAGTTTATCACTCGCGCTATTTTGCGCTTCGCACGGTTTTTGTGCAGTTGACACTCGCGCTATTTTGCTCGTCGCACAGTTTTGTGCAGTTTATCACTCATGTTATTTTGCACGTCGCACTGTTTTGTGCAGTTTATCACACGCGCTATTTGCGCTCGCACTGTTTTGTGCAGTTGACACTCGCGCTATTTTGCGCTCGCACTATTTTGTGTTGTTGACACTCGCGCTATTTGCGCGCGCACAGTTTTGTGCAGTTTATCACTCGGGCTATTTTGCGCGTCGCACTGTTTTGTGCAGTTTATCACTCGCGCTATTTTGCGCTTCGCACTGTTTTGTGCAGTAGTTGACACTCGCGCTATTTTGCTCGTCGCACAGTTTTGTGCAGTTTATCACTCATGTTATTTTGCACGTCGCACTGTTTTGTGCAGTTTATCACTCGCGCTATTTTTGCGCTTCGCAGTTTGTGCAGTTCACACTCGCGCTATTTTGCGCGTCGCACTGTTTTGTGCGGTTGACACTCGCGCTATTTTGCTTGTCGCACCGTTTTGTGCAGTTTATCACTCGCGCTATTTTGCGCGTCGCACTGTTTTGTGCAGTTTATCACTCGCGCTATTTTGCGCGTCGCACTGTTTTGTGCAGTTCACACTCGCGCTATTTTACGCGTCGCACTGTTTTGTGCAGTTCACACTCGCGCTATTTTGCGCGTCGCACTGTTTTGTGCAGTTTATCACTCGCGCTATTTTGCGCGTCGCACTGTTTTGTGCAGTTCACAGTCGCGCTATTTTGCGCGTCGCACTGTTTTGTGCAGTTTATCACTCGCGCTATTTTCCTCGCACTGTTTTGTGCAGTTTTATCACTCGCGCTATTTTGCGCGTCGCACTCTTTTGGGCAGTTTATCACTCGCGCTATTTTGCGCGTCGCACTGTTTTGTGCAGTTTATCACTCGCGCTATTTTGCGCGTCGCACTATTTTTTGCAGTTGACACTCGCGCTATTTTGCGTGTCGCACTGTTTTGTGTAGTTTATCACTCGCGCTATTTTGCGCGTCGGACTGTTTTGTGCAGTTTATCACTCGCGCTATTTTGCGCATGGCACTGTTTTGTGCAGTTTATCACTCGCGCTATTTTGCGCGACGCACTGTTTTTTGCAGTTTATCACTCGCGCTATTTTGCGCTTCCCACTATTTTATGCAGTTTGTCACTTGCGCAATTTTGCGCATCGCACTATTTTGTGCAGTTTCTCACTCGCGCTATTTTTCACGTCACACTGTTTTGTGCAGTTGACACTGTCGCTATTTTACGCCTCGCACTGTTTTGTGTTGTTGACACTCGCGCTATTTTGCGCGCCGCACAGTTTTGTGCAGTTTATCACTCATGCTATTTTGCGCGTCGCACTGTTTTGTGCAGTTTATCACTCGCGCTATTTTACGCGTCGCACTGTTTTGTGCAGTTGACACTCGCGCTATTTTACGCCTCGCACTGTTTTGTGTTGTTGACACTCGCGCTATTTTGCGCGCCGCACAGTTTTGTGCAGTTTATCACTTATGCTATTTTGCGCGTCGCACTGTTTTGTGCAGTTTATCACTCGCGCTATTTTACGCGTCGCACTGTTTTGTGCAGTTGACACTCGCGCTATTTTACGCCTCGCACTGTTTTGTGTTGTTGACACTCGCGCTATTTTGCGCGCCGCACAGTTTTGTGCAGTTTATCACTCGGGCTATTTTGCGCGTCGCACTGTTTTGTGCAGTTTATCACTCGCGCTATTTTACGCTTCGCACGGTTTTGTGCAGTTGACACTCGCGCTATTTTGCTCGTCGCACAGTTTTGTGCAGTTTATCACTCATGTTATTTTGCACGTCGCACTGTTTTGTGCAGTTTATCACACGCGCTATTTTGCGCTTCGCATTGTTTTGTGCAGTTGACACTCGCGCTATTTTGCGCCTCGCACTGTTTTGTGTTGTTGACACTCGCGCTATTTTGCGCGCCGCACAGTTTTGTGCCGTTTATCACTCGGGTTTGCGCGTCGCACTGTTTTGTGCAGTTTATCACTCGCGCTATTTTGCGCTTCGCACTGTTTGTGCAGTTGAAACTCGCTTATTTGCTCGTCGCACAGTTTTGTGCAGTTTGATCATCATGTATTTTGCACGTCGCACTGTTTTGTGCAGTTTATCACTCGCGCTATTTTGCGCTTCGCACTGTTTTGTGCAGTTCACACTCGCGCTATTTTGCGCGTCGCACTGTTTGTTTTGTGCGGTTGACACTCGCGCTATTTTTCTTCTCGCACCTTTTGTCCAGTTTATCACTCGCACTATTTTGCGGGTCGCACTGTTTTGTGCAGTTTATCACTCGTGCTGATTTTGTGCGTCGCACTGTTTTGTGCAGTTCACACTCACGCTAGTGTACGCGTCGCACTGTTTGTTGCAGTTCACACTCGCGATGCTCTGCGCGTCGCACTGTTTTGTGCAGTTATCACTCGCCTATTTTGCGCGTCGCACTGTTTTGTGCAGTTCCCAGTCGCGCACTTTGCGCGTCGCACTGTTTTATGCAGTTTATCACTCGCGCTATTTTACGCCTCGCAGTGTTTTGTGCAGTTTATCACTCGCGCTATCTTGCGCGTCGCACTCTTTTGTGCAGTTTATCACTCGCGCTATTTTGCGCCTCGCACTATTTTGTGCTTTTTATCACTCGCGCTATTTTGCGCGTCGCACAATTTTTTGCAGTTGACACTCGCGCTATTTTGCGTATCGCACTGTTTTGTGTAGTTTATCACTCGCGCTATTTTGCTCGTCGGACTGTTTTGTGCAGTTTATCACTCGCGCTATTTTGCGCATGGCGCTGTTTTGTGCAGTTTATCACTCGCGCTATTTTGCGCGACGCACTGTTTTTTGCAGTTTATCACTCGCGCTATTTCGCGCTTCCCACTATTTTGTGCAGTTTGTCACTCGCGCAATTTTTCGCATCGCACTATTTTGTGCAGTTTCTCACTCGCGCTATTTTTCATGTCACACTGTTTTGTGCAGTTGACACTCGCGCTATTTTACGCCTCGCACAGTTTTGTGTTGTTGACACTCGCGCTATTTTGTGCGCCGCACAGTTTGTGCGGTTTATCACTCATGCTATTTTGCGCGTCGCACTGTTTTGTGCAGTTTATCACTCGCGCTTTTGCGCTTCGCACTGTTTTGTGCAGGACACTCACGCTATTTTACGCCTCGCACTGTTTTGTGTTGTTGATCGCGCTATTTTGCGCGCCGCACAGTTTGTGCAGTTTATCACTCGGGTATTTTGCGCGTCGCACTGTTTTGTGCAGTTTATCACTCGCGCTATTTTGCGCTTCGCGCTGTTTTGTGCAGTTTACACGCGCTATTTTGCTCGTCGCACAGTTTTGTGCAGTTTATCACTCATGTTATTTGCACGTCGCACTGTTTTGTGCAAGTTATCACTCGCGCTATTTTGCGCTTCGCACTGTTTTGTGCAGTTGACACTCGAGCTATTTACGCTCGCACTGTTTGTGTT
This sequence comes from Camellia japonica, assembly GCA_030407325.1. NCBI lineage: Eukaryota > Viridiplantae > Streptophyta > Magnoliopsida > Ericales > Theaceae > Camellia > Camellia japonica. The sequence continues at coordinate 45,864 of JAPPVO010007957.1, forward strand.
TTGACACTCGCGCTATTTTGCGCGCCGCACAGTTTTGTGCAGTTTATCACTTGGGCTTTTGCGCGTCGCACTGTTTTGTGCTGTTTATCTGTCGCGCTATTTTGCGCTTCGCACTGTTTTGTGCAGTTGACACTCGCGCTATTTTGCGCGTCGCACAGTTTTGTGCAGTTTATCACTCGCGCTATTTTGCGCTTCGTATTGTTTTGTGTAGTCGACAGTCGTGCTATTTTGCGCTTCGCACTGTTTTGTGCGGTTGACAATCGCCCTATTTTGCACGCCGCACTGTTTTGTGCAGTTCACACTCGCGCTATTTTGTGTGTCGCACCGTTTTGTGCAGTTTATCACTCGCGCTATTTTGCGCGTCGGACTGTTTTGTGTAGTTTATCACTCGCGCTATTTTGCGCATGGCACTATTTTGTGCAGTTTATCACTCGCGCTATTTTGCGCGTCGCACTGTTTTGTGCAGTTTATCACTTGCGCTATTTTGCGCCTCGCACTGTTTTGTGCAGTTTATCACTCGCGCTATTTTGCGCATCGCACTATTTTGTGCAGTTTATCACTCACGCTATTTTTCGCGTCACATTGTTTTGTGCAGTTGACACTCGCACTATTTTGCCCGTCGCCCAGTTTTGTGCTGTTTATCACTCAGGCTATTTTGCGCGTCGCACTGTTTTGTGCAGTTTATCACGCGCGCTATTTTGCGCGTCGTACTGTTTTGTACAGTTTATCACTCGCGCTATTTTGCGCGTTGCACTATTTTAAGCAGTTTATCACTCGCGCTATTTTAAGCTTCGCACTGTTTTGTGCAGTTGACACTCGCGCTATTTGGCGCGTCGCGCAGTTTTGTACGGTTGACACACGTGCCATTTTGCGCGTCGCACGGTTTTGTGCTGTTCATCACCCGCGCTATTTTGCGCGACGTACTGTTTTGCGCAATTTATCACTCGTGCTATTTTGCGCGTCGCACTGTTTTGTGTTGTTTATCACTCATGCTATTTTGCGCTTCGCACTGTTTTGTGCAGTCCACACTCGCGCTATTTTGCGCGTCGCACTGTGTTGTGCAGTTCACACTCGCGCTATTTTGCACGTCGCACTGTTTTGTGGAGTTCATCACCCTCGTTATTTTGCACATCGCACTGTTTTCTGCAGTTTATCACTCGCGCTATTTTGCGCTTCGCACTATTTTGTGCAGTTGACACTCGCGCTATTTTGCGCGCTGTTTTGTACAGTTTATCACTCCCGCTATTTTGCGCGTCGCACTGTTTTGTGCAGTTCACACTCGCGCTATTTTGCGCGTCGCACTGTTTTGTGCAGTTCACACTCGCGTTATTTTGCGCATCGCACTGTTTTGTGCAGTTTATCACTCGCGCTATTTTGCGCGTCGCACTGTTTTGTGCGTTTCACACTCGCGCTATTTTGTGTGTCGCACTATTTTGTGCAGTTTATCACTCGCGCTATTTTGCGCGTCGCACTGTTTTTTGCTGTTTATCACTCGCGCTATTTTGCGCGTCGCACTGTTTTGTGCAGTTTATCACTCGCGCTATTTTGCGCCTCGCACTGTTTTGTGCAGTTTATCACTCGCGCTATTTTGCACGTCCCACTGTTTTGTGCAGTTTATCACTCGCTCTATTTTGCGCATTGCACTGTTTTGTGCAGTTCGCGCTATTTTGCGCCGCACTGTTTTGTGTAGTTCACACTCGCGCTATTTCGCGCGTCGCACTGTTTTGTGCAGTTTATCACTCGCTCTATTTTGCGCGTCGCACTTTTTTGTGCAGTTCACACTCGCGCTATTTTGCGCGTCGCACTGTTTGTTGTAGTTTATCACACGCGGTATTTTGCGAGTCGCACTGTTTGTTGCAGTTTATCACTCGCGGTATTTTGCGCGTCGCACTGTTTTGTGCAGTTTATCACTCCCGCTATTTTGCGCATCACACGGTTTTGTGCAGTTCACACTCGCGCTATTTTGCGCGTCGCACTGTTTTGTGCAGTTCATACTCGCGCTATTTTGCGCGTCGCACTGTTTTGTGCGGTTAGCACGCACGCTATTTTGCGCGTAAGACTGTTTTGTGCGTTTCACACTTGCGCTATTTTGTGTGTCGCACTATTTTGTGCAGTTTATCACTCGCGCTATTTTGCGCGTCACACAGTTTTGTGAAGTTTATCACTCGCGCTATTTTGCACATCGTACTGTTTTTTGCAGCTCACGCTCGCGCTATTTTGCGCGTCGCACTGTTTTGTGCAGTTTATCACTCGCGCTATTTTGCGCGTGGCACTGTTTTGTGCAGTTTATCACTCACGTTATTTTGCACATCGCACTATTTTGTGCAGTTTATCACTCGTGCTATTTTGCGCATCGCAGTGTTTCGTGCAGGTCACACTCACGCTATTTTGCGCGTAAGACTGTTTTGTGCGGTTCACACTTGCGCTATTTTGTGTGTCGCACTATTTTGTGCAGTTTATCACTCGCGCTATTTTGCGCGTCACACAGTTTTGTGCAGTTTATCACTCGCGCTATTTGGCACATCGCACTGTTTTCTGCAACTCACGCTCGCGCTATTTTGCGCGTCGCACTGTTTTGTGCAGTTTATCACTCGCGCTATTTTGCGCCTTGCACTGTTCTGTGCAGTTGAGACTCGCGCTATTTTGCGTCGCACTGTTTTGTGCAGTTCACACTCGCGCTATTTTGCGCGTGGCACTATTTTGTACAGTTTATCACTCGCGCTATTTTGCGCATCGCACTGTTTTCAGCAGTTCATAATCGCGCTATTTTGCGCGTCGCACTATTTTGTGCAGTTTACCACTCGTGCTATTTTGCGCGTCGCAGTGTTTCGTGCAGGTCGCACTCACGCTATTTTGTGCGTCGCACTGTTTTGTGCAGGTCACACTAACGCTATTTTGCGCGTCGCACTGTTTTGTGCAGTTTATCACTCGCGCTATTTTGCGCTTCGCACTGTTTTGTACAGTTCACACTCGCGATATTTTGCGCCCCGCACTGTTTTGTGCAGTTTATCACTCGCGCTATTTTGCGCGTCTCACTGTTTTGTGCAGTTTATCACTCGCGCTGTTTTGCACGTCCCACTGTTTTGTGCAGTTTATCACTCGCTCTATTTTGCGCATTGTACTGTTTTGTGCAGTTGAGACTCGCGCTATTTTGCGCCGCACTGTTTTGTGCAGTTCACACTCGCGCTATTTTGCGCGTCGCACTGTTTTGTGCAGTTTATCACTCGTGCTATTTTGCGCGTCGCAGTGTTTTGTGCTGGTCACACTCACGCTATTTTGCGCGTCACACTATTTTGTGCAGGTCACACTCACGCTATTTTGCGCGTCGCACTGTTTTGTGCAGTTTATCACTCGCGCTATTTTGCGTTTCGCACTGTTTTGTGCTGGTCACACTCACGCTATTTTGCGCGTCGCACTATTTTGTGCAGGTCACACTCACGCCATTTTGCGCGTCGTACTGTTTTGTGCAGTTTATCACTCACGCTATTTTGCGCCTCGCACTGTTTTGTGCTGGTCACACTCGCGATATTTTGCGCATCGCACTATTTTTTACAGTTTATCACTCGCGATATTTTGCGTGTCGCACTGTTTTTTGCTGTTTCACATTCGCGCTATTTTGTGCAGTTTTTCACTCGTGCTATTTTGCGCGTCGCACTGTTTTTTGCTGTTTCACATTCGCACTATTTTGTGCAGTTTATCACTCGCGCTATTTTGTGCGTCGCACTGTTTTGTGCAGTTCACACTCGCGCTATTTTGCACGTCCCACTATTTTGTGCAGTTTATCACTCGCGCTATTTTTGCGCGTCGCACTGTTTTGTGCAGGTCACACTGACGCTATTTTGCGCGTCGCACTATTTTGTGCAGTTTATCACTCGCACTATTTTGCGCTTCGCACTGTTTTGCGCAGTTCACACTCGCGATATTTTGCGCATCGCACTATTTTGTGCAGTTTTTCACTCGCGCTATTTTGCGCGTCGCACTGTTTTGTGCAGTTCACACTCGCGCTATTTTGCGCCTCGCACTGTTTTGTGCAGTTGAGACTCGTGCTATTTTGCGCCGCACAGTTTTGTGCAATACACACTCGGGCTATTTTGTGCGTCGCACTGTTTTGTGCGGTTACCACAGCGCTATTTTGCATGTCGCACTGTTTTGTGCGGTTAGCACACGCGCTATTTTCCGCGTAACACTGTTTGTGCGGTTCTCATTCGCGCTATTTTCAGCGTCGCAGTATTTTGTGCAGTTTATCACTCGCGCTATTTTGCGCATCGCACTGTTTTGTGCAGTTCACACTCGCGCTATTTTGGACGTCGCACTGTTTTTTACAGTTTATCACTCGCGCAATTTTGCGCGTCGCACTATTTTCTGCAGTTTATCACTCGTGGTATTTTGCGCCTTGCACTGTTTTCTGCAGTTTAGACTTGCGCTGTTTTGCGTCGCACTATTTTTTGCAGTTCACACTGGCGCTATTTTGCGCGTCGCACTGTTTTCTGCAGTTTATCACTCTCGCTATTTTGCGCATCGCACTGTTTTCAGCAGTTCACACTCGCGCTATTTTGCGCGTCGCACTGTTTTGTGTAGTTCATCACTCATGCTATTTTGCGCTTCGCAGTGTTTCGTGCAGGTCACACTCACGCTATTTTTCGTGCCGCACTGTTTTGTGCAGGTCACACTCACGCTATTTTCCACGTCGCACTGTTTTGTGCAGTTTATCACTCTCGCTATTTTGCGCTTCGCACTATTTTGTGCAGTTCTCACTCGCGATATTTTGCGCCCCGCACTGTTTTGTGCAATTTATCACTCGTGCTATTTTGCGCGTCGCACTGTTTTTTCCTGTTTATCACTCGCGCTATTTTCCGTGTCGCACTGTTTTGTGCAGTTTATCACTCGCGCTATTTTGCATGTCGCACCGTTTTGTGCAGTTTATCACTCGCGCAATTTTGCGCGTCGCAGTGTTTTGTGCTGGTCACACTCACGCTATTTTGCGCGTCGCACTGTTTTGTGCTGGTAACACTCACGCTATTTTGCGCGTCGCACTGTTTTGTGCAGTTTATCAGTCGCGCTATTTTGCGCTTCGCACTGTTTTGTGCTGGTCACACTCGCGCAATTTTGCGCGTCGCACACTTTTGTGGAGTTCACACTCGCGCTATTTTGCGCATCGCACTATTTTGTGCAGTTTATCGCTCGCGCTATTTTGCGCGTTGCACTGTTTTGTGGAGTTAGCACACGCGCTATTTTGCGGGGAAGACTGTTTTGTGCGGTTCACACTCCCGCTATTTTGCGCGTCGTACAGTTTTGTGCAGTTTATCACTCTCGCTGTTTTGCGCTTCGCACTGTTTTGTGCACTTCACACTCGCGATATTTTACGCGTCGCACTGTATTGTGCAGTTTATCACTCGCGCTATTTTGCGCATTGCACTATTTTGTGCCGTTGAGACTCGCGCCATTTTTGCGCAGCACTGTTTTGTGCAGTTCACACTGGCGCTATTTTGCGCATCGCACTGTTTTGTTCAGTTTATCACTCGCTCTATTTTGCGCGTCGCACTGTTTTGTGCAGTTCACACTCGCGCTATTTTGCGCGTCGCACTATTTGTTCCAGTTTATCACTGGCGCTATTTTGCGCGACGCGCTGTTTTGTGCTGTTTATCACTCGCGCTATTTTGCGCTTCGCACTGTTTTGTACAGTTGAGACTCGCGCTATTTTGCGCCGCACAGTTTTGTGCAGTACACACTCGGGCTATTTTGCGTGTCGCACTGTTTTGTGCAGTTCACACTCGCGCTATTTTGCGCGTCGCACTGTTTTTTATAGTTAATCACTCGCGCTATTTTGCACGTCGCACAGTTTTGTGCAGTTTATCACTCGCGCTATTTTGCGCGTCGCACAGTTTTGTGCAGTTTATCACTCGCGCTATTTTGCGCGTCACACTATTTTCTGCAGCTCACACTCGCGCTATTTTGCACGTCGTACTGTTTTGTGCGGTTTATCACTCGCGGTATTTTGCGCTTCGCACTGTTTTGTGCAGTTCACACTCGCGATATTTTGCGCGTCGCACTGTTTTGTACAGTTTATCACGCGCGCTATTTTACGCGTCGCACTGTTTTGTGCAGTTTATCACTCGTGCTATTTTACGCGTCGCATTGTTTTGTGCAGGTCACAATCGCGCTATTTTGCGCGTCGTACTGTTTTGTGCAGTTTATCACTCGCGGTATTTTGCGCTTCGCACTGTTTTGTGCAGTTCACACTCGCGCTATTTTGCGCGTCGCACTGTTTTGTGCAGTCTATCACTCGCTTTATTTTGCGCGTCGCACTGTTTTGTGCAGTTCACACTCGCCCTATTTTGTGCGTCGCAATGTTTGTTCCAGTTTATCACTCGCGCTATTTTACGCGTCGCACTATTTTGTGCAGTTTATCACTCGCGTTATTTTGCGCGTCGCACTGTTTTGTGCAGTTCACACTCGCGCTATTTTGCGCATCGTGCTGTTTTGTACAGTTGAGACTCGCGCTATTTTGCGCCACACATTGTTGTGCAGTACACGCTCGGGCAATTTTACGCATCGCACTGTTTTGTGCCATTCACACTCGCGCTATTTTGCGCGTCGCACTGGTTTTTACAGTTTATCAGTCGCGCTATTTTGCGCGTCGCACTATTTTGTGCAGTTTATCACCCGCGCTATTTTGCGCCTTGCGCTGTTTTGTGCAGTTCACACTCGCGCTATTTTGCGCGTCACACAGTTTTGTGCAGTTTATCACTCGCGCTATTTTGCGCATCGCACTGTTTTCTGCAGCTCACACTCGCGCTATTTTGCGCGTCGCACTGTTTTTTGCAGTTTATCACTCGCGCTATTTTGCGCGTCGCACAGTTTTGTGCAGTTTATCACTCGAGCTATTTTGCGCGTCGCACTGTTTTGTGCAGGTCACACTTGCTCTATTTTGCACGTCGTACTGTTTCGTGCGGTTTACACTCGCGCGATTTTGCGCGTCGCACTATTTGTTACAGTTTATCACTCGCGGTATTTTGCGCGTCGCACTGTTTGTTGCAGTTTATCTCTCGCGCTATTTTGCGCGTCGCACTGTTTTGTGCAGTTTATCACTCGCGCTATTTTGGGTGTCGCACTATTTTGTGCAGTTGAGACTCGCGCTATTTTGCGCTCCACTCTTTTGTGAAGTTCACACTCGCGCTATTTTGCGCGTCGCACTGTTCTGTGCAGTTCATCACTCGCTCTATTTTGCGCTTCACACTGTTTTGTCCAGTTCACACTCGCGCTATTTTGCGCGCCGCACTGTTTGTTGCAGTTTATCTCTCATGCTATTTTGCGCGTCGCACTGTTTTGTGCAGTTTATCACTCGCGTTATTTTGCGTGTCACACTGTTTTGTGCGGATAGCACACGCGCTATTTTGCGCGTAACACTGTTTTGTGCGGTTCGCACTCACGCTATTTTCTGCGTCTCACTATTTTGTGCAGTTTATCACTCGCGCTATTTTCCGCGTCGCACTGTTTTGTGCGGTTCACACTCGCGCTATTTTCTGCGTCGCACTGTTTTGTGCAGTTCACACTCGCGCTATTTTGCGCGTCGCACTGTTTTTTACAGTTTATCCCTCGCGCTATTTTGCGCATCGCACTCTTTTGAGCAGTTTATCACTCGCGCTATTTTTGGCCTTGCACTGTATTGTGCAGTGAGATCGGCTATTTTGCGTCGCACTGTTTTTGTTGAGTTCACACTCGCGCTATTGGCGCGTCGCACTGTTTGTGTAGTTATCACTCGCGCTATTTTGCACATCGCAGTTTTCAGTAGTTCACACTCGCGCTATTTTGCGCGTCGCACTGTTTTGTGCTGTTTATCACTCATGCAATTTTGCGCGTCACACTGTTTTGTGCAGGTCACACTCACGCTATTTTGCGCGTCGCACTGTTTTGTGCAGTTTATCACTCGCGCTATTTTGCGCATCCCACTGTTTTGTGTTGTTTATCACTCCCTCTATTTTGCGCATTGCACCGTTTGGTGCAGTTGAGACTCGCGCTGTTTTGTGCCGCACTGTTGTGTGCAGCTCACACGCGCTATTTTGCGCGTCGCACTGTTCTGCGCAGTTCATCACTCGCTCTGTTTTGCGCGTCGCACTATTTTGTGCAGTTCACACTCGCGCTATTTTGCGCGTCGCACTGTTTTGTGCTGTTTATCACTCGCGCTATTTTGCGCGTCCCACTGTTTTGTGCGGTTTATCACTCCTTCTATTTTGCGCATTGCACCGTTTTGTGCAGTTGAGACTCGCGCTATTTTGCGCCGCACGGTTTTGTGCAGTTCACACTCGCGCTATTTTGCGCGTTGCACCGCTTTGCGCAGTTTATCACTCGTTCTATTTTGCGCGTCGCACTGTTTTGTGCAGTTCACACTCGCGTAATTTTTGCGCGCACTGTTGTGTGCAGTTCACAGTTAGCGCTACTTTGCGCCTCACTATTTTGCTGCAGTTTCACTCGCGGTATTTTGCGTGTCGCACTGTTTTATGCAGTTTATCACTCCCGCTATTTGGCGCGTCGCACTGTTTTGTGCAGTTCACAACTCGCGAATTTGCGCGTCGCACTGTTTGTGCAGTTCACACTCGCGCTATTTTTTCGCGTCGCACTGTTTTGTGCAGTTTATCACTCGCGCTATTTTGCGCCTTGCATGTTTGTGTAGTTGAGACTCGTGCTACTGTTTGCGTCGACTGTTTTGTGCAGTTCACACTCGTGCTATTTTGCGAGTCGCACAGTTTTGTGCAGTTTATCACTCGCGCTATTTTGCACGTCGCACTGTTGTTTGCAGTTATCACTCGTGCTTTTGCGTGTCGCACTGTTTTGTGCAGTTGCGACTCGCGCTATTTTGCGCCGCACTGTTTGTCAGTTCACACTCGCGCTATTTTTGCGCGTCTCACTGTTCTGTGCAGTTCATCCCTCGCGTTTGTTTGCGCGTCGCACTGTTTGTGCAGTTCACACTCGCGCTATTTTTGCGATCGCACTGTTTGGTGCAGTTTTCACTCGCGCTACTTGCGTGTCGCATTTTTGTGCGGTTAACAAGCGCTATTTGCGCGTAACACTGTTTGTACGGTTCACACTCGCGCTATTTTGTGCGTTGCACTATTTGTGCAGTTTATCACTCGCGCCATTTGCGTCACACTGTTTTGTGTAGTTCACACTCGCGCTATTTGGCGCGTCACACTGTTTTTTACAATTATCACTCGCGCTATTTTTCGCGTCGCACTGTTTTGTGCAGTTTATACTCGCGCTATTTTTCGCGTCGCAGGGTTTTGGCAGTTTATCACTCGCGCTATTTTGCGCCTTGCACTGTTTGTGCAGTTGAGACTCGCGCTATTTTGCGTCGTACTGTTTTTGTGCAGTTCACACTCGCGCAATTTTGCGCGCGCACTGTTTTGTGCAGTTTATCACTCGCGATATTTTGCGCATCGCACTTTTTCACAGTTCACACTCGCTCTATTTTGCACGTCGACTGTTTTGTGCATTTATCACTCGCTTATTTTGCGCATCGACTGTTTTGTGCGTTAGCACTCGCGGTATTGGCGCGTCGCACTGTTTTTGTGCAGTTTATCACTCCGGCTATTTTGCGCGTCGCACTGTGTTGTGCAGGTCACACTCACGCTATTTTGCGCGTCGCACTGTTTTGTGCAGTTTATCACACGCGCTATTTTGCGTATCGCACTGTTTTGTGCCGGTCACACTCACGCAATTTCGCGCGTCGTACTGTTTTGTGCAGGTCACACTCACGCTATTTTGCGCGAAACACTATTTTGTGCAGTTTATCACTCGCGCTATTTTGCGTTTCGCATTGTTTTGTGCAGTTCACACTCGCGATATTTTGTGCGTCGCACTGTTTTGTACAATTTATCACTCACGCTATTTTGTGCGTCGCACTGTTTTGTACAGTTTATCACTCGCGCTATTTTGCGCGTCGTACTGTTTTGTGCAGTTTATCACTCGCGCTATTTTGCGTGTCGCACTATTTTGTGCAGTTTATCACTCGCGCTATTTTGCACGTCCCACTGTTTGTGTCAGTTTATGACTCGCGCTATTTTCCGCTTGCACCTGTTTTGTGTTGTTTATCACTCGCGCTATTTTGTGTGTCGCACTGTTTTGTGCGGTTAGCACACGCGCTATTTTGCGCGTAACACTTTTTGTGCGGTTCACACTCGCGCTATTTTCTGCGTCGCACTATTTTGTGCAATTTATCATCGCGCTATTTGCGCGGTCGCACTGTTTTGTGCAGTTCACACTCGCGCTATTTTGCGGTCGCACTGTTTGTTGCGGTTTATCTCTCGCGCTATTTTGCGGGGTCCGCACTGTTTTGTGTAGTTTATCACTCGCGCTTTTTCTGCCTTGCACTGTTTTTGCAGTTGAGACTCGCACTATTTTGCGTCGCACTGTTTTGCGCAGTTCACACTGCGCTATTTAGCGCGTCGCACCGTTTTGTGTAGTTTATCACTCGCGCTATTTTTGCGCATCGCAGCGTTTTCAGCAGTTCACACTCGCGCTATTTTGCGCGTCGCACTATTTTGTGCGGCTTATCACTCGTGCTATTTTCCACGTCGCACTGTTTTGTGCAGGTCACACTCACGCTATTTTGCGCGTCGCACTGTTTTGTGCAGTTTAACACGCGCGGTATGTTGCGCGTCGCACTTTTTTGTGCAGTTTATCACCCGCCCTATTTTGCGCGTCGCACTGTTTTGTGCAGGTCACACTCATGCTATTTTGCGCGTCGCACTGTTTTGTGCAGGTCACACTCACTCTATTTTGCGCGTCCCACTGTTTTGTGCAGTTTATCACTCGCGCTATTTTGCGCTTCGCACTGTTTTGTGCAGTTCACACTCACGATATTTTGCGCGTCGCACTGTTTTGTGCAGTTTATCACTCGCGATATTTTGCGCGTGGCACTGTTTTGTGCAGTTTATCACTCGCGCTATTTTGCACGTCGCACTGTTTTGTGCAGTTTATCACTCGATCTATTTTGCATATTGCACCGTTTTGTGCAGTTGAGACTCGCGCTATTTTGCGCCGCACTGTTTTGTGCAGTTCACACTCGCGCTATTTTGCGCGTTGCACCGTTTTGTGCAGTTTATCACTCGCTCTATTTTGCGCGTCGCACTGTTTTGTGGAGTTCACACTCGCATAATTTTGCGCGTCGCACTGTTTTGTGCAGTTCACGGTCGCGCTATTTTGCGCCTCGCACTATTTTGTGCAGTTTATCACTCGCGGTATTTTGCACGTCGCACTGTTTTATGCAGTTTATCACTTGCGCTATTTTGCGCCTTGCACTGTTTTGTGCAGTTGAGACTCGTGCTATTTTGCGTCGCCCTGTTTTGTGCAGTTCACACTCGCGCTATTTTGCGCGTCGCACTGTTTTGTGCAGTTTATCACTCGCGCTATTTTGCGCATCGCACTGTTTTCAACAGTTCACACTCGCGCTATTTTGCACGTCGCACTGTTTTGTGCAGTTTATCACTCGCGCTATTTTGCGCATCGCACTGTTTTCAGCAGTTCACACTCGCGCTATTTTGCGCGTCGCACTATTTTGTGCTGGTCACACTCGCGCTATTTTGCGCGTCGCACTGTTTTGTGAAGGTCACTGTCACGCTATTTTGCGCGTCGCACTGTTTTGTGCAGTTTATCACTCGTGCTATTTTGCGCGTCGCACTGTTTTATGCAGTTTATCCCTCGCGCCATTTTGCGTGTCGCACTGTTTGTGTAGGTCACACTCACGCTATTTTGTGCGTCGCACTATTTTGTGCAGGTCACACTCACGCTGTTTTGCGCGTCCCACTGTTTTGTGCATTTATCACTCGCGCTATTTTGCGCTTCGCACTGTTTGTGCAGTTCGCACTCGCGATATTTTGCGCGTCGCACTGTTTTGTGCTGTTTATCACTCGCGCTATTTTGCGCGTCGCAGTGTTTTACGCATTTTTTCACTCGCGCTATTTTGCCGGTCCCACTGTTTTGTGCAGTTTATCACTCGCTCTATTTTGCGCGTTGCACTGTTTTGTGCAGTTGAGACTCGCGCTATTTTGCGCCGCACTGTTTTGTGCGGTTCACACTCGCGCTATTTTGCGCGTCGCATTGTTTTGTGCAGTTTATCACTCGCTCTATTTTGCACGTCGCACTGTTTTGTGCAGTTCACACTCGCGCTAATTTGCGCGTTGCATTGTTTGTTGCAGTTTATCACTCACGGCATTTTGCGCGTCGCACTGTTTTGTGCAGTTCACACTCGCGCTATTTTGCGCGTCGCACGGTTGTGTCCAGTTCACACTCGCGCTATTTTCCGCGTCGCACTGTTTTGTGCAGTTCACACTCGCGCTATTTTGTGCTTCGCGCTATTTTGCGCAGTTTATCACTCGCGCTATTTTGCACGTCGCACTGTTTTGTGCGGTTAGCACACGCCCTATTTTGCGCGTAAGACTGTTCTGTGCGGTTCACACTCGCGCTATTTGTGTGTCGCGCTATTTTGTGCAGTTTATCACTCACGCTATTTTGCGCGTCGCACTGTTTTGTGCAGTTCACAACTCAAGCGCTATTTTGTGTGTCGCAACATATTTTGTGCAGTTTATCACTCGCGCTATTTTGCGCGTCGCACTGTTTTGTGCAGTTCACACTCGCGCTATTTTGCGCGTCGCACTGTTGTGTGCAGTTTATCACTCGCGCTATTTTGCGCGTCGCACTCTTTTGTGCAGTTTATCACTCGCGCTATTTTGCGCGTCGCACTGTTTTGTACAATTTATCACTCGCGCTATTTTGCGCGTCGCACTGTTTTGTGCAGTTTATCACTCGCGCTATTTTGCGCGTCGCACTGTTTTGTGCAGTTTATCACTCGCGCTATTTTGCGCGTCGCACTATTTTGTGCAGTTCACACTCGCGCTATTTTGTGCGTCGCACTATTTGTGCAGTTTATCCTCGCGCTATTGCGCGTTGAACAGTTTTGTGCAGTTCACACTCGCGCTATTTTGGCGCGTCGCACTGTTTTTTAACAGTTTATCATTTCGCCGTTATTTTGCGCGTCGCACTGTTTTGTGCAGTTTATCACTCGCGCTATTTTGCACCTTGCACTGTTTTGTGTAGATGAGACTCGCGCTACTTTTGCGTCGCACTGTTTTGTGCAGTTCACACTCGCGCTATTTTGCGAGTCGCACAGTTTTGTGCAGTTTATCACTCGCGCTATTTTGCGCGTCGCACTGTTTTTTGCAGTTTATCACTCGCGCTATTTTGCGCGTCGCACTGTTTTGTGCAGTTTATCACTCGTGCTATTTTGCGCGTCCATCGTTTTGTGCAGGTCACACTCGTGCTATTTTGCGCGTCGTACTGTTTTTGTGCAGTTTATCACTCGCGCTATTTTGCGTTTCGCACTGTTTTGTGCAGTTCAGACTCACGATATTTGTGCGTCGCACTGTTTGTGCAGTTTATCACTCGCGCTATTTTGCGCCTTCCACTGTTTTGTGTAGTTAAGACTCGCGCTACTTTGCTTCACACTGTTTTGTGCAGTTCACACTCGCGCTATTTTGCGAGTCGCACAGTTTTGTGCAGTTTATGACTCGCGCTATTTTGCGCATCGCACTGTTTTTTGCAGTGTATCATTCGCGCAATTTTGCGCGTCGCACTGTTTTTGTGCAGTTTATCACTCGTGCTATTTTTGCGCGTCGCACTGTTTTGTGCAGGTCACACTCGCGCTATTTTGCGCGTCGTACTTTTTTGTGCAGTTTATCACTCGCGCTATTTTGCGCTTCACACACTGTTTTTGTGCAGTTCACACACACGATATTTTGCACGTCGCACTGTTTTGTGCAGTTTATCACTCACGCTATTTGCGCGTTGCACTGTTTTGTGCAGTTAATCACTCGCGCTATTTTGCGCCTTGCACTGTTTGTGTAGTTGAGACTCGTGCTACTTTTGCATCGCACTCTTTTGTGCAGTTCACACTCGCGCTATTTGCGAGTCGCGCAGTTTTGTGCAGTTTATCACTCGCGCTATTTTGCACGTCGCACTGTTTTGTGCAGTTTATCACTCGTGCTATTTTGCGCGTTGCACAGTTTTTGTGCAGTTCACACACGCGCTATTTGCGCGTCGCACTGTTTTTTTTCAGTTTATCACTGCGCCATTTTGCGCGTCGCACTGTTTTGTGAAGTTTATCACTCGCGCTATTTTGCGCGTCGCACTGTTTTCTGCAGTCTATCACTCGCGCTATTTGCGCCTTGCGTTTTGTGTAGTTTAGACTCGCGCTACTTTGCGTCGCACTGTTTTGTGCAGTTCACACTCGCGCTATTTTGCGAGTCGCACAGTTTTGTGCAGTTTATCACTGGCGCTTATTTTGCGCATCGCATTGTTTTTTGCAGTTTATCACTAGCGCTATTTTTGCGCGTCGCACTGTTTTGTGCAGTTTATCGCTCGTGCTATTTTGCGCGTCCGCACTGTTTTCGGAGGTCACACTCGCGCTATTCTACGCGTCGTACTGTTTTTCGCAGTTTTCACTCGCGCTATTTGGCGCTTCGCACTGTTTTGTGCAGTTCACACTCACGATATTTTGCGCGTCGCACTGTTTTGTGCATTTATCACTCGCGCTATTTTCGCATTGCACTATTTGTGCAGTTCAGACTCGCGCTATTTTGCGCCGCACTGTTTTGTGCAGTTCACACTCACGCTATTTTGCGCGTCGCACAGTTTTGTACAGTTTATCACGCGCGCTATTTTGCGCATCACACTGTTTTGTGCAGTTCACACTCACGCTATTTTGCGTGTCGCACTGTTTTTTGCAGTTTATCACTCGCGCTATTTTGCCCGTCGCACTGTTTTGTGCAGTTTATCACTCGTGCTATTTTGCGTGTCGCACTGTTTTGTGCAGGTCACACTCGCTCTATTTTGCGCGTCGCACTGTTTTTTTACAGTTTATCACACGCGCTATTTTGCGCGTCACACTGTTTTGTGCAGTTTATCACTCGCGCTATTTTGCGCGTCGCACTGTTTTGCAGTTTATTACTCGCGCTATTTTGTGCCCTTGCACTGTTTTGTGTAGTTGAGACTCATGCTACTTTGCATCGCACTGTTTTGTGCCGTTCACCCTCGAGCTATTTTGCGAGTCGCACAGTTTTGTGCAGTTATCACTCGCGCTATTTTGCGCGTCACACTGTTTTGTGCAGTTTATCACTCGTGCTATTTTGCGCGTTGCACAGTTTTGTGCAGATCACACTCGCGTTATTTTGCGCGTCGCACTATTTTTTACAGTTTATCACTCGCGCTATTTTGTGCGTCGCACTGTTTTGTGCAGTTTATCACTCGCGCTATTTTGCGCCTTGCACTGTTTTGTGTAGTTGAGACTCGCGCTACTTTGCGTCACACTGTTTTGTGCAGTTCACACTCGCGCTATTTTGCGAGTCGCACAGTTTTGTGCAGCTTATCACTCGCGCTATTTTGCGCATCGCACTGTTTTTTGCAGTTTATCACTCGCGCTATTTTACGCGTCGCACTGTTTTATGCAGTTTATCACTCGTGCTATTTTGCGCGTCGCACTGTTATGTGCAGGTCACACTCGCGCTATTTTGCGTGTCGTACTATTTTGTGCAGTTTATCACTCGCACTATTTTGCGCTTCACACTGGTTTGTGCAGTTCACACACACGATATTTTTCGCGTCGCACTGTTTTGTGCAGTTTATCAGTCGCGCTATTTTGCGCGTTGCACTGTTTTGTGCAGTTTATCACTCGCGCTATTTGGCGCCTTGCAGTGTTTTGTGTAGTTGAGACTCGTGCCACTTGCATCGCACTGTTTTGTGCAGTTCACACTCGCGCTATTTTCTGATCGCACAGTTTTGTGCAGTTTATCGCTCGCGCTATTTTGCACGTCGCACTGTTTTGTGCAGTTTATCCTCGTACTATTTTGCGCGTTGTACAGTTTTGTGCAGTTCACACACGTGCTATTTGCGCGTTGCACTGCTTTTTACAGTTTATCACTCGCGCTATTTTGCGCGTCGCACTATTTTGTGCAGTTTATCACTCGCGCTATTTTGCGCGTCGCACTGTTTTGTGCAGTCTATCACCCGCGCTATTTTGCGCCTTGCACTGTTTTGTGTAGTTGAGACTCGCGCTACTTTGCGTTGCACTGTTTTGTGCAGTTCACACTCGCGCTATTTTGCGAGTCGCACAGTTTTGTGCAGTTTATCACTGGCGCTATTTTGCGCATCGCACTGTTTTTTGCAGTTTATCACTCGCGCTATTTTGTGCGTCTCACTGTTTTGTGCAGTTTATCGCTCGTGCTATTTTCCTCGTCGCACTGTTTTGTGGAGGTCACACTCGCGCTATTCTACGCGTCGTACTATTTTGCGCAGTTTATCACTCGCGCTATTTGGTGCTTCGCACTGTTTTGTGCAGTTCACACTCACGATATTTTGCGCGTCACACTGTTTTGTGCAGTTTATCACTCGCGCTATTTTGCGCATTGCACTATTTTGTGCAGTTGAGACTCGCGCTATTTTGCGCCGCACTGTTTTGTGCAGTTCACACTCGCGCTATTTTGCGCGTCGCACAGTTTTGTGCAGTTTATCACTCGCGCTATTTTGCGCATCGCACTGTTTTCTGCAGCTCACACTCGCGCTGTTTTGCGCGTCGCACTATTTTTTGCAGCTTATCACTCGCGCTATTTTGCGAGTCGCACTGTTTCGTGCAGTTTATCCCTCGTGCTATTTTGCGCGTCGCACTGTTTTGTGCAGGTCACACTCGCTCTATTTTGCGCGTCGCACGGTTTTTTACAATTTATCACACGCGTTATTTTGCGCGTCGCACTGTTTTGTGCAGTTTATCACTCGCGCTATTTACGCGTCGCACTGTTTTGTGCAGTATATCACTCGCGCTATTTTGCGCCTTGCACTGTTTTGTGTAGTTGAGACTCGTGCTACTTTGCGTCGCACTGTTTTGAGCAGTTCACACTCGCGCTATTTTGCGAGTCGCACAGTTTTGTGCAGTTTATCACTCGAGCTATTTTGCGCGTCGCACAGTTTTGTGCGGTTTATCACTCGTGCTATTTTGCGCGTTGCACAGTTTTGTGCAGTTCACACTCGCGCTATTTTGCGCGTCGTACTGTTTTTTACAGTTTATCACTTGCGCAATTTTGCGCGTCGCACTGTTTTGTGCAGTTTATCACTCGCGCTATTTTGCGCGTCGCACTGTTTTGTGCAGTGTATCACTCGTGCTATTTTGCGCGTCGTACTGTTTTGTGCAGTTTATCACTCGCGCTATTTTGCGTTTCGCACTGTTTTGTGCAGTTCAGACTCACGATATTTTGTGCGTCGCACTGTTTTGTGCAGTTTATCACTCGCGCTATTTTGCGCCTTCCACTGTTTTGTGTAGTTAAGACTCGCGCTACTTTGCTTCACACTGTTTTGTGCAGTTCACACTCGCGCTATTTTGCGAGTCGCACAGTTTTGTGCAGTTTATGACTCGCGCTATTTTGCGCATCGCACTGTTTTTTGCAGTGTATCATTCGCGCAATTTTGCGCGTCGCACTGTTTTGTGCAGTTTATCACTCGTGCTATTTTGCGCGTCGCACTGTTTTGTGCAGGTCACACTCGCGCTATTTTGCGCGTCGTACTTTTTTGTGCAGTTTATCACTCGCGCTATTTTGCGCTTCACACTGTTTTGTGCAGTTCACACACACGATATTTTGCACGTCGCACTGTTTTGTGCAGTTTATCACTCACGCTATTTTGCGCGTTGCACTGTTTTGTGCAGTTAATCACTCGCGCTATTTTGCGCCTTGCACTGTTTTGTGTAGTTGAGACTCATGCTACTTTGCATCGCACTCTTTTGTGCAGTTCACACTCGCGCTATTTTGCGAGTCGCGCAGTTTTGTGCAGTTTATCACTCGCGCTATTTTGCACGTCGCACTGTTTTGTGCAGTTTATCACTCGTGCTATTTTGCGCGTTGCACAGTTTTGTGCAGTTCACACATGCGCTATTTGCGCGTCGCACTGTTTTTTACAGTTTATCACTCGCGCTATTTTGCGCGTCGCACTGTTTTGTGCAGTTTATCACTCGCGCTATTTTGCGCGTCGCACTGTTTTCTGCAGTCTATCACTCGCGCTATTTTGCGCCTTGCACTGTTTTGTGTAGTTTAGACTCGCGCTATTTTGCGTCGCACTGTTTTGTGCAGTTCACACTCGCGCTATTTTGCGAGTCGCACTGTTTTGTGCAGTTTATCACTGGCGCTATTTTGCGCATCGCATTGTTTTTTGCAGTTTATCACTAGCGCTATTTTGCGCGTCGCACTGTTTTGTGCAGTTTATCGCTCGTGCTATTTTGCGCGTCGCACTGTTTTCTGGAGGTCACACTCGCGCTATTCTACGCGTCGTACTGTTTTTCGCAGTTTATCATTCGCGCTATTTGGCGCTTCGCACTGTTTTGTGCAGTTCACACTCACGATATTTTGCGCGTCGCACTGTTTTGTGCAGTTTATCACTCGCGCTATTTTGCGCATTGCCACTATTTTGTGCAGTTCAGACTCGCGCTTTTTGCGCCGCACTGTTTTGTGCAGTTCACACTCGCCGCTATTTTGCGCGTCGCACAGTTTTGTACAGTTTATCACGCGCGCTATTTTGCGCATCGCACTGTTTGTGCAGTTCACACTCACGCTATTTTGCGTGTCGCACTGTTTTTGCAGTTTATCACTCGCGCTATTTTGCCCGTCGCACTGTTTTGTGCAGTTTATCACTCGTGCTATTTTGCGTGTCGCACTGTTTTGTGCAGGTCACACTCGCTCTATTTTGCGCGTCGCACTGTTTTTTTACAGTTTATCACACGCGCTATTTTGCGCGTCACACTGTTTTGTGCAGTTTATCACTCGCGCTATTTTGCGCGTCGCACTGTTTTGTGCAGTTTATTACTCGCGCTATTTTGCCCCTTGCACTGTTTTGTGTAGTTGAGACTCATGCTACTTTGCATCGCACTGTTTTGTGTCGTTCACCCTCGAGCTATTTTGCGAGTCGCACAGTTTTGTGCAGTTATCACTCGCGCTATTTTGCGCGTCACACTGTTTTGTGCAGTTTATCACTCGTGCTATTTTGCGCGTTGCACAGTTTTGTGCAGATCACACTCGCGTTATTTTGCGCGTCGCACTATTTTTACAGTTTATCACTCGCGCTATTTTGTGCGTCGCACTGTTTTGTGCAGTTTATCACTCGCGCTATTTTGCGCCTTGCACTGTTTTGTGTAGTTGAGACTCGCGCTACTTTGCGTCACACTGTTTTGTGCAGTTCAGCAGTTCACACTCGCGCTATTTTGCGAGTCGCACAGTTTTGTGCAGCTTATCACTCGCGCTATTTGCGCATCGCACTGTTTTTTGCAGTTTATCACTCGCGCTATTTTACGCGTCGCACTGTTTTATGCAGTTTATCACTCGTGCTATTTTGCGCGTCGCACTGTTTTGTGCAGGTCACACTCGCGCTATTTTGCGTGTCGTACTGTTTTGTGCAGTTTATCACTCGCGCTATTTTGCGCTTCACACTGTTTTGTGCAGTTCACACACACGATATTTTTCGCGTCGCACTGTTTTGTGCAGTTTATCAGTCGCGCTATTTTGCGCGTTGCACTGTTTTGTGCAGTTTATCACTCGCGCTATTTGGCGCCTTGCACTGTTTTGTGTAGTTGAGACTCGTGCCACTTTGCATCGCACTGTTTTGTGCAGTTCACACTCGCGCTATTTTCTGAGTCGCACAGTTTTGTGCAGTTTATCGCTCGCGCTATTTTGCACGTCGCACTGTTTTGTGCAGTTTATCACTCGTGCTATTTTGCGCGTTGTACAGTTTTGTGCAGTTCACACACGTGCTATTTGCGCGTTGCACTGCTTTTTACAGTTTATCACTCGCGCTATTTTGCGCGTCGCACTATTTTGTGCAGTTTATCACTCGCGCTATTTTGCGCGTCGCACTGTTTTGTGCAGTCTATCACCCGCGCTATTTTGTGCCTTGCACTGTTTTGTGTATTGAGACTCGCGCTTACTTTTGCGTTGCACTGTTTTGTGCAGTTCACACTCGCGCTATTTTGCGAGTCGCACAGTTTTGTACAGTTTATCACTGGCGCTATTTTGCGCATCGCACTGTTTTTTGCAGTTTATCACTCGCGCTATTTTGTGCATCTCACTGTTTTGTGCAGTTTATCGCTCGTGCTATTTTGCTCGTCGCACTGTTTTGTGGAGGTCACACTCGCGCTATTCTACGCGTCGTACTATTTTGCGCAGTTTATCACTCGCGCTATTTGGTGCTTCGCACTGTTTTGTGCAGTTCACACTCACGATATTTTGCACGTCACACTGTTTTGTGCAGTTTATCACTCGCGCTATTTTGCGCATTGCACTATTTTGTGCAGTTGAGACTCGCGCTATTTTGCGCCGCACTGTTTTGTGCAGTTCACACTCGCGCTATTTTGCGCGTCGCACAGTTTTGTGCAGTTTATCACTCGCGCTATTTTGCGCATCGCACTGTTTTCTGCAGCTCACACTCGCGCTGTTTTGCGCGTCGCCCTATTTTTTGCAGCTTATCACTCGCGCTATTTTGCGAGTCGCACTGTTTCGTGCAGTTTATCACTCGTGCTATTTTGCGCGTCGCACTGTTTTGTGCAGGTCACACTCGCTCTATTTTGCGCGTCGCACGGTTTTTTACAATTTATCACACGCGTTATTTTGCGCGTCGCACTGTTTTGTGCAGTTTATCACTCGCGCTATTTTACGCGTCGCACTGTTTTGTGCAGTATATCACTCGCGCTATTTTGCGCCTTGCACTGTTTTGTGTAGTTGAGACTCGTGCTACTTTGCGTCGCACTGTTTTGAGCAGTTCACACTCGCGCTATTTTGCGAGTCGCACAGTTTTGTGCAGTTTATCACTCAAGCTATTTTGCGCGTCGCATAGTTTTGTGCGGTTTATCACTCGTGCTATTTTGCGCGTTGCACAGTTTTGTGCAGTTCACACTCGCGCTATTTTGCGCGTCGTACTGTTTTTTACAGTTTATCACTTGCGCAATTTTGCGCGTCGCACTGTTTTGTGCAGTTTATCACTCGCGCTATTTGGCGCCTTGCACTGTTTTGTGTAGTTGAGACTCGCGCTACTTTGCGTCGCACTGTTTTGTGCAGTTCACACTCGCGCTATTTTGCGAGTCGCACAGTTTTGTGCAGGTTATCACTCGCGCTATTTTGCGCATCGCACTGTTTTCTGCAGTTTATCACTCGTGCTATTTTGCGCGTCGCACTGTTTTGTGCAATTTATCACTCGCGCTATTTTGCGCGTCGCACTGTTTTTTGCGTTTAGCACACGCGCTATTTTGCACGTAACACTATTTTGCGCGGTTCATACTCACGCTATTTTCTGCGTCGCACTATTTTGTGCAGTTTATCACTCGCGCTATTTTGCGCGTTGCACAGTTTTGTGCAGTTCACACTCGCGCAATTTTGCGCGTCGTACTATTTTTTACAGTTTATCACTCGCGCTATTTTGCGCGTCGCACTGTTTTGTGCAGTTTATCACTCGCGCCATTTTTCGCGTCGCACTGTTTTGTGCAGTTTATCACTCGCGCTATTTTGCGCCTTGCACTGTTTTGTGTAGTTGAGACTCGCGCTACTTTGCGTCGCACTGTTTTGTGCAGTTCACAGTCGCGCTATTTTGCGAGTCGCACAGTTTTGTGCAGTTTATCACTCGCGCTATTTTGCACGTCGCACTGTTGTTTGCAGTTTATCACTCGTGCTATTTTGCGTGTCGCACTGTTTTGTGCAGTTGCGACTCGCGCTATTTTGCGCCGCACTGTTTTGTGCAGTTCACACTCGCGCTATTTTGCGCGTCGCACTGTTCTGTGCAGTTCATCCCTCGCCTTGTTTTGCGCGTCGCACTGTTTTGTGCAGTTCACAATCGCGCTATTTTGCGCATCGCACTGTTTGGTGCAGTTTATCACTCGCGCTACTTTGCGTGTCGCACTGTTTTGTGCGGTTAGCACAAGCGCTATTTTGCGCGTAACACTGTTTTGTACGGTTCACACTCGCGCTATTTTGTGCGTTGCACTATTTTGTGCAGTTTATCACTCGCGCCATTTTGCGCGTCACACTGTTTTGTGTGGTTCACACTCGCGCTATTTTGCGCGTCGCACTATTTTTTACAATTTATCACTCGCGCTATTTTTCGCGTCGCACTGTTTTGTGCAGTTTATCACTCGCGCTATTTTGCGCGTCGCAGTGTTTTGTGCAGTTTATCACTCGCGCTATTTTGTGCCTTGCACTGTTTTGTGCAGTTGAGACTCGCGCTATTTTGCGTCGTACTGTTTTGTGCAGTTCACACTCGCGCAATTTTGCGCGTCGCACTGTTTTGTGCAGTTTATCACTCGCGCTATTTTGCGCATCGCACTGTTTTCAGCAGTTCACACTCGCGCTATTTTGCGCGTCGCACTGTTTTGTGCAGTTTATCACTCGCTCTATTTTGTGCGTCGACTGTTTTGTGCAGTTTAGCACTCGCGGTATTTTGCACGTCGCACTGTTTTGTGCAGTTTATCACTCCGGCTATTTTGCGCGTCGCACTGTGTTGTGCAGGTCACACTCACGCTATTTTGCGCATCGCACTGTTTTGTGCAGTTTATCACACGCGTTATTTTGCGTATCGCACTGTTTTGTGCCGGTCACACTGACGCTATTTTGCGTGAAACACTATTTTGTGCAGTTTATCACTCGCGCTATTTTGCGTTTCGCATTGTTTTGTGCAGTTCACACTCGCGATATTTTGTGCGTCGCACTGTTTTGTACAATTTATCACTCGCGCTATTTTGCGTGTCGCACTATTTTGTGCAGTTTATCACTCGCGCTATTTTGCACGTCCCACTGTTTTGTGCAGTTTATGACTCGCGCTATTTTCCGCATTGCACTGTTTTGTGCTGTTTATCACTCGCGCTATTTTGTGTGTCGCACTGTTTTGTGCGGTTAGCACACGCGCTATTTTGCGCGTAACACTGTTTTGTGCGGTTCACATTCGCGCTATTTTCTGCGTCGCACTATTTTGTGCTATTTATCACTCGCGCTATTTTGCGCGTCGCACTGTTTTGTGCAGTTCACACTCGCGCTATTTTGCGTGTCGCACTGTTTGTTGCGGTTTATCTCTCGCGCTATTTTGCGGGTCGCACTGTTTTGTGTAGTTTATCACTCGCGCTATTTTCTGCCTTGCACTGTTTTGTGCAGTTGAGACTCGCACTATTTTGCGTCGCACTGTTTTGCGCAGTTCACACTCGCGCTATTTCGCGCGTCGCACCGTTTTGTGTAGTTTATCACTCGCGCTATTTTTGCGCATCGTAGCGTTTTCAGCAGTTCACACTCGCGCTATTTTGCGCGTTGCACTGTTTTGTGCGGCTTATCACTCGTGCTATTTTGCACGTCGCACTGTTTTGTGCCGGCCACACTCACGCTATTTTGCGCGTCGCACTGTTTTGTGCAGTTTAACACGCGCGGTATGTTGCGCGTCGCACTTTTTTGTGCAGTTTATCACCCGCCCTATTTTGCGCGTCGCACTGTTTTGTGCAGGTCACACTCATGCTATTTTGCGCGTCGCACTGTTTTGTGCAGGTCACACTCACGCTATTTTGCGCGTCCCACTGTTTTGTGCAGTTTATCACTCGCGCTATTTTGCGCTTCGCACTGTTTTGTGCAGTTCACACTCATGATATTTTGCACGTCGCACTGTTTTGTGCAGTTTATCACTCGCGCTATTTTGCGCATGGCACTGTTTTGGGCAGTTTATCACTCGCGCTATTTTGCACGTCGCACTGTTTTGTGCAGTTTATCACTCGATCTATTTTGCGCATTGCATCGTTTTGTGCAGTTGAGACTCGCGCTATTTTGCGCCGCACTGTTTTGTGCAGTTCACACTCGCGCTATTTTGCGCGTTGCACCGTTTTGTGCAGTTTATCACTCACTCTATTTTGCGCCTCGCACTGTTTTGTGGAGTTCACACTCGCGTAATTTTGCGCGTCGCACTGTTTTGTGCAGTTCACAGTCGCGCTATTTTGCGCCTCGCACTATTTTGTGCAGTTTATCACTCGCGGTATTTTGCGCGTCGCACTGTTTTATGCAGTTTATCACTCGCGCTATTTTGCGCCTTGCACTGTTTTGTGCAGTTGAGACTCGTGCTATTTTGCGTCGCCCTATTTTGTGCAGTTCACACTCGCGCTATTTTGCGCGTCGCACTATTTTGTGCAGTTTATCACTCGCGCTATTTTGCGCATCGCACTGTTTTCAGCAGTTCACACTCGCGCTATTTTGCACGTCGCACTGTTTTGTGCAGTTTATCACTCACGCAATTTTGCGCATCGCACTGTTTTCAGCAGTTCACACTCGCGCTATTTTGCGCGTCGCACTATTTTGTGCTGGTCACACTCACGCTATTTTGCGCGTCGCACTGTTTTGTGAAGGTCACTGTCACGCTATTTTGCGCGTCGCACTGTTTTGTGCAGTTTATCAGTTGTGCTATTTTGCGCGTCGCACTGTTTTATGCAGTTTATCCCTCGCGCTATTTTGCGTGTCGCACTGTTTTGTGTAGGTCACACTCACGCTATTTTGTGCGTCGCACTATTTTTGTGCAGGTCACACTCACGCTGTTTTGCGCGTCCCACTGTTTTGTGCAGTTTATCACTCGCGCTATTTTGCGCTTCGCACTGTTTTGTGCAGTTCGCACTCGCGATATTTTACGCGTCGCACTGTTTTGTGCTGTTTATCACTCGCGCTATTTTGCGCGTCGCACTGTTTTGTGCATTTTATCACTCCCGCTATTTTGCCCGTCCCACTGTTTTGTGCAGTTTATCACTCGCTCTATTTTGCGCATTGCACTGTTTTGTGTAGTTGAGACTCGCGCTATTTTGCGCCGCACTGTTTTGTGCGGTTCACACTCGCGCTATTTTGCGCGTCGCATTGTTTTGTGCAGTTTATCACTCGCTCTATTTTGCACGTCGCACTGTTTTGTGCAGTTCACACTCGCGCTAATTTGCGCGTTGCATTGTTTGTTGCAGTTTATCACTCACGGCATTTTGCGCGTCGCACTGTTTTGTGCAGTTCACACTCGCGCTATTTTGCGCGTCGCACGGCTGTGTGCAGTTCACACTCGCACTATTTTCCGCGTCGCACTGTTTTGTGCAGTTCACAATCGCGCTATTTTGTGCTTCGCGCTATTTTGCGCAGTTTATCACTCGCGCTATTTTGCGCGTCGCACTGTTTTGTGCGGTTAGCACACGCCCTATTTTGCGCGTAAGACTGTTCTGTGCGGTTCACACTCGCGCTATTTTGTGTGTCGCGCTATTTTGTGCAGTTTATCACTCACGCTATTTTGCGCGTCGCACTGTTTTGTGCAGTTCACACTCGCGCTATTTTGTGTGTCGCACTATTTTGTGTAGTTTATCACTCGTGCTATTTTACGCCGCACTGTTTTGTGCAGTTCACACTCGCGCTATTTTGCGCGTCGCACTGTTTAGTGCAGTTTATCACTCGCGCTATTTTGCGCGTCGCACTATTTTTTGCAGTTTATCACTCACGCTATTTTGCGCGTCGCACTGTTTTGTACAATTTATCACTCGCGCTATTTTGCGCATCGCACTGTTTTGTGTAGTTTATCACTCGCGCTATTTTGCGCGTTGCACTGTTTTGTGCGGTTTGCACACGCGCTATTTTGCGCGTAACACTATTTTGTGCGGTTCATACTCGCGCTATTTTGTGCGTCACACTATTTTGTGCAGTTTATCACTCGCGCTATTTTGCGCGTTGAACAGTTTTGTGCAGTTCACACTCGCGCTATTTTGCGCGTCGCACTATTTTTTACAGTTTATCATTCGCGCTATTTTGCGCGTCGCACTGTTTTGTGCAGTTTATCACTCGCGCTATTTTGCACCTTGCACTGTTTTGTGTAGATGAGACTCGCGCTACTTTGCGTCGCACTGTTTTGTGCAGTTCACACTCGCACTATTTTGCGAGTCGCACAGTTTTGTGCAGTTTATCACTCGCGCTATTTTGCGCGTCGCACTGTTTTTTGCAATTTATCACTCGCGCTATTTTGCGCGTCGCACTGTTTTGTGCAGTTTATCACTCGTGCTATTTTGCGCGTCCCACTGTTTTGTGCAGGTCACACTCGTGCTATTTTGCGCGTCGTACTGTTTTGTGCAGTTTATCACTCGCGCTATTTTGCGTTTCGCACTGTTTTGTGCAGTTCAGACTCACGATATTTTGTGCGTCGCACTGTTTTGTGCAGTTTATCACTCGCGCTATTTTGCGCCTTCCACTGTTTTGTGTAGTTGAGACTCGCGCTACTTTGCGTCACACTGTTTTGTGCAGTTCACACTCGCGCTATTTTGCGAATCGCAATGTTTTGTGCAGTTTATGACTCGCGCTATTTTGCGCAACGCACTGTTTTTTGCGGTGTATCATTCGCGCAATTTTGCGTGTCGCACTGTTTTGTGCAGTTTATCACTCGTGCTATTTTGCGCGTCGCACTGTTTTGTGCAGGTCACACTCGCGCTATTTTGCGCGTCGTACTTTTTTGTGCAGTTTATCACTCGCGCTATTTTGCGCTTCACACTGTATTGTGCAGTTCACACACACGATATTTTGCACGTCGCACTGTTTTGTGCAGTTTATCACTCACGCTATTTTGCGCGTTGCACTGTTTTGTGCAGTTTATCACTCGCGCTATTTTGCGCCTTGCACTGTTTTGTGTAGTTGAGACTCGTGTTACTTTGCATCGCACTCTTTTGTGCAGTTCACACTCGCGCTATTTTGCGAGTCGCACAGTTTTGTGCAGTTTATCACTCGCGCTATTTTGCACGTCGCACTGTTTTGTGCAGTTTATCACTCGTGCTATTTTGCGCGTTGCACAGTTTTGTGCAGTTCACACACGCGCTATTTGCGCGTCGCACTGTTTTTTACAGTTTATCACTCGTGCTATTTTGCGCGTCGCACTGTTTTGTGCAGTTTATCACTCGCGCTATTTTGCGCGTCGCACTGTTTTCTGCAGTCTATCACTCGCGCTATTTTGCGCCTTGCACTGTTTTGTGTAGTTTAGACTCGCGCTATTTTGCGTCGCACTGTTTTGTGCAGTTCACACTCGCGCTATTTTGCGAGTCGCACAGTTTTGTGCAGTTTATCACTGGCGCTATTTTGCGCATCGCATTGTTTTTTGCAGTTTATCACTAGCGCTATTTTGCGCGTCGCACTGTTTTGTGCAGTTTATCGCTCGTGCTATTTTGCGCGTCGCACTGTTTTGTGGAGGTCACACTCGCGCTATTCTACGCGTCGTACTGTTTTTTGCAGTTTATCACTCGCGCTATTTGGCGCTTCGCACTGTTTTGTGCAGTTCACACTCACGATATTTTGCGCGTCGCACTGTTTTGTGCAGTTTATCACTCGCGCTATTTTGCGCATTGCACTATTTTGTGCAGTTGAGACTCGCGCTATTTTGCGCCGCACTGTTTTGTGCAGTTCACACTCGCGCTATTTTGCGCGTCGCACAGTTTTGTACAGTTTATCACGCGCGCTATTTTGCGCATCGCACTGTTTTGTGCAGTTCACACTCGCGCTATTTTGCGTGTCGCACTATTTTTTGCAGCTTATCACTCGCGCTATTTTGCCCGTCGCACTGTTTTGTGCAGTTTATCACTCCTGCTGTTTTGCGTGTCGCACTGTTTTGTGCAGGTCACACTCGCTCTATTTTGCGCGTCGCACTGTTTTTTACAGTTTATCACACGCGCTATTTTGCGCGTCACACTGTTTTGTGCAGTTTATCACTCGCGCTATTTTGCGCGTCGCACTGTTTTGTGCAGTTTATTACTCGCGCTATTTTGCCCCTTGCGCTGTTTTATGTAGTTGAGACTCATGCTACTTTGCGTCGCACTGTTTTGTGCCATTCACCCTCGAGCTATTTTGCGAGTCGCACAGTTTTGTGCAGTTATCACTCGCGCTGTTTTACGCGTCGCACTGTTTTGTGCAGTTTATCACTCGTGCTATTTTGCGCGTTGCACAGTTTTGTGCAGATCACACTCGCGTTATTTTGCGCGTCGCACTATTTTTTACAGTTTATCACTCGCGCTGTTTTGTGCGTCGCACTGTTTTGTGCAGTTTATCACTCGCGCTATTTTGCGCCTTGCACTGTTTTGTGTAGTTGAGACTCGCGCTACTTTGCGTCACACTGTTTTGTGCAGTTCACACTCGCGCTATTGTGCGAGTCGCACAGTTTTGTGCAGGTTATCACTCGCGCTATTTTGCGCATCGCACTGTATTTTGCAGTTTATCACTCGCGCTATTTTACGCGTCGCACTGTTTTGTGCAGTTTATCACTCGTGCTATTTTGCGCGTCGCATTGTTTTGTGCAGGTCACACTCGCGCTATTTTGCGTGTCGTACTGTTTTGTACAGTTTATCACTCCCGCTATTTTGCGCTTCACACTGTTTTGTGCAGTTCACACACACGATATTTTGCGCATCGCACTGTTTTGTGCAGTTTATCAGTCGCGCTATTTTGCGCGTTGCACTGTTTTGAGCAGTTTATCACTCGCGCTATTTTGCGCCTTGCACTGTTTTGTGTAGTTGAGACTCGTGCCACTTTGCATTGCACTGTTTTGTGCAGTTCACACTCGCGATATTTTCTGAGTCGCACCGTTTTGTGCAGTTTATCACTCGCGCTATTTTGCACGTCGCACTGTTTTGTGCAGTTTATCACTCGTGCTATTTTGCGCATTGCACAGTTTTGTGCAGTTCACACACGTGCTATTTGCGCGTTGCACTGCTTTTTACAGTTTATCACTCGCGCTATTTTGCGCGTCGCACTATTTTGTGCAGTTTATCACTCGCGCTATTTTGCGCGTCGCACTGTTTTGTGCAGTCTATCACCCGCGCTATTTTGCGCCTTGCACTGTTTTGTGTAGTTGAGACTCGCGCTACTTTGCGTCGCACTGTTTTGTGCAGTTCACACTCGCGCTATTTTGCGAGTCGCACAGTTTTGTGCAGTTTATCACTGGCGCTATTTTGCGCATCGCACTGTTTTTTGCAGTTTATCACTCGCGCTATTTTGTGCGTCTCACTGTTTTGTGCAGTTTATCGCTCGTGCTATTTTGCTCGTCGCACTGTTTTGTGGAGGTCACACTCGCGCTATTCTACGCGTCGTACTATTTTGCGCAGTTTATCACTCGCGCTATTTGGTGCTTCGCACTGTTTTGTGCAGTTCACACTCACGATATTTTGCGCGTCGCACTGTTTTGTGCAGTTTATCAGTCGCGCTATTTTGCGCGTTGCACTGTTTTGTGCAGTTTATCACTCGCGCTATTTTGCGCCTTGCACTGTTTTGTGTAGTTGAGACTCGTGCCACTTTGCATCGCACTGTTTTGTGCAGTTCACACTCGCGCTATTTCTGATCGCACAGTTTGTGCAGTTTATCACTCGCTTTTTGCACGTCGCACTGTTTTGTGCAGTTTTCACTGCATGCTATTTTGCGCGTTGCACAGTTTTTGTGCAGTTCACACACGTGCTATTTGCGCGTTGCACTGCTGTTTTACAGTTTATCACTCGCGCTATTTGCACGCTCGCACTATTTTCTGAGTTTATCACTGGCGCTATTTTGCGCGTCGCACTGTTTTGTCAGCTATCACCCGCGCTATTTTGCGCCGCACTGTTTTGTGTAGTTAGACTCGCGCTACTTTGCGTCGCACTGTTTTGTGCAGTTCACACTCGCGCTATTTTGCGAGTCGCACAGTTTTGTGCAGTTTATCACTGGCGCTATTTTGCGCATCGCACTGTTTTTGCAGTTTATCACTCGCGCTATTTGTGCGTCTCACTTTTGTGCAGTTTATCGCTCGTGCTATTTTGCTCGTCGCACTGTTTTGGAGTCACACTCGCGCTATTTACGCGTCGTACTATTTTGCGCAGTTTTCACTCGCGCTATTTGGTGCTTCGCACTGTTTTGTGCAGTTCACACTTAGATATTTTGCGCGTCGCACTGTTTGTGCAGTTTATCAGTCGCGCTATTTTGCGCGTTGCACTGTTTTGTGCAGTTTCACACTCGCGCTATTTTGCGCCGTCGCACTGTTTTGTGTAGTTAGACTCGCCATTTGCGTCGCACTGTTTTGTGCAGTTACACTCGCGCTATTTTTGCGCGCACAGTTTTGTGCAGTTTATCACTCGCGCTATTTTGCACGTCGCACTGTTTTGTGCAGTTATACTCGTGCTATTTTGCGCGTTGCACAGTTTTGTGCAGTTCACACTCGCGCTATTTTGCGCGTCCACTGCTTTTGTGCAGTTTATCACTCGCGCTATTTTGCGCGTCGCACTGTTTTGTGCAGTTTATCACTCGCGCTATTTGCGCGTCGCACTTTTTGTGCAGTTATCACCGCGCTATTTTGCGCCTGCACTGTTTTGTGTAGTTACACTCGCGCTATTTGCGTCGCACTGTTTTGTGCAGTTCACACTCGCGCTATTTTGCGAGTCGCACAGTTTTGTGCAGTTTATCACTCGCGCTATTTTGCGCGTCCACTGTTTTTGCAGTTATCACTCGCGCATTTTGTGCGTCCACTGTTTTGTGCAGTTTACGCTCGTGCTATTTTCTTGTCGCACTTTTTGTGAGTCACACTCGCGCTATTTGCGCGTCGCACTGTTTTGCGCAGTTTATCACTCGCGCTATTTTGCGCGTCGCACTGTTTTGTGCAGTTCACACTCGCGCTATTTTGCGCGTCGCACTGTTTTGTGCAGTTTATCACTCGCGCTATTTGCGCGTCGCACTGTTTTGTGCAGTTCACACTCGCGCTATTTTGCGCGTCGCACTGTTTTGTGTAGTTAGACTCGCCACTTTGCGCATCGCACTGTTTTGTGCAGTTCACACGCGCTATTTTCGCGTCGCACTGTTTTGTGCAGTTTATCACTCGCGCTATTTTGCACGTCGCACTGTTTTGTGCAGTTTATCACTCGCGCTATTTTGCGCGTTGCACAGTTTTGTGCAGTTCACACACGTGCTATTTTGCACGTGCACTGTTTTGTGCAGTTTATCACTCACGCTATTTTGCGCGTCGCACTTTTGTGCAGTTTATTCACACTCGCGCTATTTTGCGCGTCGCACTGTTTTGTGCAGTTATCACTCGCGCTATTTTGCGCGTCGCACTGTTTTGTAGTTACACTCGCGCTATTTTGCGTCGCACTTTTTGTGCAGTTCACACTCGCGCTATTTTGCGAGTCGCACAGTTTTGTTGCAGTTTATCACTGGCCTATTTTGCGCATCGCACTTTTTTGCAGTTTATCACTCGCGCTATTTTGTGCGTCTCACTGTTTTGTGCAGTTTACTCGCGCTATTTTGCGCGTCGCACTGTTTTTGGAGTCACACTCGCGCTATTCTACGCGTCGCACTATTTGCAGTTTATCACTCGCGCTATTTGGTGCTTCGCACTGTTTTGTGCAGTTCACACTCACGATATTTTGCGCGTCACACTGTTTTGTGCAGTTTATCACTCGCCTATTTTGTGCGTGCACTTTTTGTGCAGTTGATCTCGCGCTATTTTGCACCGCACTGTTTTGTGCAGTTCACACTCGCACTATTTTGCGCGTCGCACAGTTTTGTGCAGTTTATCACTCGCGCTATTTTGCGCATCGCACTGTTTTGTGCAGTTTCACACTCGCGCTGTTTGCGCGTCGCACTATTTTTTGCAGTTATCACTCGCGCTATTTTGCGAGTCGCACTGTTTTGTGCAGTTTTTCACTCGTGCTATTTGCGCGTCGCACTGTTTTGTGTAGTCACACTCGCGCTATTTTGCGGTCGCACGATTTTTTACAATTTATCACACGCGTATTTTGCGCGTCGCACTGTTTTGTGCAGTTTATCACTCGCGCTATTTTGTGCGTCGCACTGTTTTGTGCAGTATATCACTCGCGCTATTTTGCGCCTTATGCACTGTTTTGTGTTAGTTGAGACTCGTGCTACTTTGCGTCGCACTATTTTGAGAGTTCACACTCGCGCTATTTTGCGAGTCGCAAGTTTTGTGCAGTTTATCACTCGAGCTATTTTTGCGCGTCGTACAGTTTTGTGCAGTTTATCACTCGTGCTATTTTGCGCGTTGCACAGTTTTGTGCAGTTCACACTCACGCTATTTTGCGCGTCGTACTATTTTTTACAGTTTATCACTTGCGCAATTTTGCGCGTCGCACTGTTTTGTACAGTTTATCACTCGCGCTATTTTGCGCGTCGCACAGTTTTGTGCAGTTTATCACTCACGCTATTTTGCGCCTTGCACTGTTTTGTGTAGTTGAGACTCGCGCTACTTTGCGTCGCACTGTTTTGTGCAGTTCACACTCGCGCTATTTTGCGAGTCGCACAGTTTTGTGCAGGTTATCACTCGCGCTATTTTGCGCATCGCACTGTTTTCTGCAGTTTATCACTCGCGCTATTTTGCGCGTCGCACTGTTTTGTGCAGTTTATCACTCGTGCTATTTTGCGCGTCGCACTGTTTTGTGCAAGTCACACTCGCGCTATTTTACGCGTCGTACTGTTTTGTGCAGTTTGTCACTCGCGCTATTTTACGCTTCACACTGTTTTGTGCAGTTCACACTCACGATATTTTGCGCGTCGCACTGTTTTGTGCAGTTTATCACTCGCGTTATTTTGCGCGTCGCACTATTTTGTGCAGTTTATCACTCGCGCTATTTTGCGCCTTGCACTGTTTTGTGTAGTTGAGACTCGTGCTACTTCGCATCGCACTGTTTTGTGCAGTTCACACTCGCGCTATTTTTCGAGTCGCACAGTTTTGTACAGTTTATCACTCGAGCTATTTTGCACGTCGCACTGTTTTGTGCAGTTTATCACTCGTGCTATTTTGCGCGTTGCACAGTTTTGTGCAGTTCACACACGCGCTATTTGCGCGTCGCACTATTTTTTACAGTTTATCACTCGCGATATTTTGCGCGTCGCACTGTTTTGTGCAGTTTATCACTCGGGCTATTTTGTGCGCCGCACTGTTTTGTGCAGTTTATCACTCGCGCTATTTTGCGCCTTGCACTGTCTTGTGTACTTGAGACTCGCGCTACTTTGCGTCGCACTATTTTGTGCAGTTCACACTCGCGCTATTTTGCGAGTCGTACAGTTTTGTGCAGTTTATCACTCGCGCTATTTTGCGCATCGCACTATTTTTTGGAGTTTATCACTCGCGCTATTTTGCGCCTTGCACTGTTTTGTGTAGTTGAGACTCGCGCTACTTTGCGTCGCACTGTTTTGTGCAGTTCACACTCGCGGTATTTTGGGAGCCGCACAGTTTTGTGCAGTTTATCACTCGCGCTATTTTGCGCGTCGCACGATTTTTTTACAGTTTATCACTCGCGCTGTTTTGCGCGTCGCCCTGTTTTGTGTAGTTTATCACTCGTGCTATTTTGCGCATCGCACTGTTTTGTGCAGGTCACACTCGCGCTATTTTGCGCGTCGTACTGTTTTGTGCAATTTATCACTCGCGCTATTTTGTGCTTCGCACTGTTTTGCGCAGTTCACACTCCCGATATTTTGCGCGTCGCACTATTTTGTGCAGTTTATCAGTCGCGCTATTTTGCACAATGCACTATTTTGCACAGGTGAGACTCGCGCTGTTTTGCGCCGCACTGTTTTGTGCAGTTCACACTGGCGCTATTTTCTGCGTCGCACTGTTTTGTGCAGTTTATCACTCGCTCTATTTTGCGCGTCGAACTGTTTTGTGCAGTTCACACTCGCGCTATTTTGCGCGTCGCATTTTTTGTTCCAGTTTATCACTCGCGCTATTTTACGCGACGCATTGTTTTGTGCAGTTTATCACTCGTGCTATTTTGCGCGTCGCACTATTTTGTGCAGTTCACACGCGCGCTATTTTGCGCCTCGCACTGTTTTGTGCAGTTGAGACACGCGCTATTTTGCGCCGCACAGTTTTGTGCAGTACACACTCGGCCTATTTTGCGCGTCGCACTGTTTTGTGCAGTTCACACTCGCGCTATTTTGCGCGTCGCACTGTTTTTTACAGTTTGTCAATCGCGCTATTTCGCGAATCGCACTGTTTTCTGCAGCTCACGCACGGGCTATTTTGCGCGTCGCACTATTTTGTGCAGTTTGTCACTTGTGCTATTTTGCGCGTCGCACGGTTTTGTGCAGGTCACACTTGCGCTATTTTGCGCGTCGTATTGTTTTGTGCAGTTTATCACTCGTGCTATTTTGCGCTTCGCACTGTTTTGTGCAGTTCACACTCGCGCTATTTTACGCGTCGCACTGTTTGTTCCAGTTTATCACTCGCGTTATTTTGTGCGTCGCACTGTTTTGTGCAGTTTATCGCTCGTGCTATTTTGCTCGTCGCACTGTTTTGTGGAGGTCACACTCGCGCTATTCTACGCGTCGTACTATTTTGCGCAGTTTATCACTCGCGCTATTTGGCGCTTCGCACTGTTTTGTGCAGTTCACACTCACGATATTTTGCGCGTCACACTGTTTTGTGCAGTTTATCACTCGCGCTATTTTGCGCATTGCACTATTTTGTGCAGTTGAGACTCGCGCTATTTTGCGCCGCACTATTTTGTGCAGTTCACACTCGCGCTATTTTGCCCGTCGCACAGTTTTGTGCAGTTTATCACTCGCGCTATTTTGCGCATCACACTATTTTCTGCAGCTCACACTCGCGCTGTTTTGCGCGTCGCACTGTTTTTTGCAGCTTATCACTCGCGCTATTTTGCGAGTCACACTGTTTCGTGCAGTTTATCACTCGTGCTATTTTGCGCGTCGCACCGTTTTGTGCAGGTCACACTCGCTCTGTTTTGCGCGTCGCACGGTTTTTTACAATTTATCACACGCGTTTATTTTGTGGCGTCGCACTGGTTTCGTGCAGTTTATCACTCGCGCTATTTTGCGCGTCGCACTGTTTTGTGCAGTAGTATCACTCGCGTATTTTTGCGCCTTGCACTGTTTTGTGTAGTTAGACTCGTGCTACTTTTGCGTCGCACCTGTTTTGAGCAGTTCACACTCGCGCTATTTTGCGATCGCACAGTTTGTGCAGTTTATTCACTCGAGCTATTTTGCGCGTCGCCAATTTTGTGCAGTTTATCACTCGTCGTGCTATTTTGCGCGTTGCAACAGTTTGTGCAGTTCCCACTCGCGCTATTTTGTGCTCGTACTGTTTTTTACAGTTTTTATCACTCGCGCAATTTTGCGCGTCGCACTGTTTTGTGCAGTTTATCACTCGCGCTATTTTGCGCGTCGCACAGTTTTGTGCAGTTTATCACTCGCGCTATTTTGCGCCTTGCACTGTTTTGTGTAGTTGAGACTTGCGCTACTTTGCCTCGCACTGTTTTGTGCAGTTCACACTCGCGCTATTTTGCGAGTCGCACAGTTTTGTGCAGTTTATCACTCGCGCTATTTTGCGCCTCGCACTGTTTTCTGCAGTTTATCACTCGTGCTATTTTGCGCGTCGCACTGTTTTGTGCAGGTCACACTCGCGCTATTTTGCGCGTCGTACTGCTTTGTGCAGTTTGTCACTCGCGCTATTTTGCGCTTCACACTGTTTTGTGCAGTTCACACTCACGATATTTTGCGCGTCGCACTGTTTTATGCAGTTTATCACTCGCGTTATTTTGCGCGTCGCACTAGTTTTGTGCAGTTTATCACTCACGCTATTTTGGCGCCTTGCACTGTTGTGTAGTTGAGACTCGTGCTACTTCGCATCGCCCTGTTTTTGTGCAGTTCACACATCGCGCTATTTTGCGAGTCGCACAGTTTTTGGTGCAGTTTATTCACTCGCGCTATTTTGCACGTCGCACTGTTTTGTGGCAGTTTTATCACTCGTGCTATTTTGCGCGTTGCACATTTTGTGCGTTCACACACGCGCATTTGCGCGTCGCACTGTTTTTTACAGTTTATCACTCGCGATATTTTGCGCGTCGCACTGTTTTCTGCAGTTTATCACTCGCGCTATTTTGTGCGTCGCACTGTTTTGTGCAGTTTATCCCTCGCGCTATTTTGCGCCTTGCACTGTTTTGTGTAGTTGAGACTCGCGCTACTTTGCGTCGCACTATTTTGTGCAGTTCACACTCGCGCTATTTTGCGAGTCGCACAGTTTTGTGCAGTTTATCACTCGCGCTATTTTGCGCATCGCACTATTTTTTGGAGTTTATCACTCGCGCTATTTTGCGGCTTGCACTGTTTTGTGTAGTTGAGACTCGCGCTACTTTGCGTCGCACTGTTTTGTGCAGTTCACACTCGCGGTATTTCGGGAGCCGCACAGTTTTGTGCAGTTTATCACTCGCGCTATTTTACGCGTAACACGATTTTTTGCAGTTTATCACTCGCGCTGTTTTGCGCATCGCACTGTTTTGTGTAGTTTATCACTCGTGCTATTTTGCGCGTCACACTGTTTTGTGCAGGTCACACTCGCGCTATTTTGCGCGTCGTACTGTTTTGTGCAGTTTATCACTCGCGCTATTTTGTGTGCTTCGCACTGTTTTGCGCAGTTCACGCTCCCGATATTTTGCGCGTCGCACTATTTTGTGCAGTTTATCACTCGCGCTATTTTGCGCAATGCACTATTTTGTGCAGTTGAGACTCGCGCTGTTTTGCGCCGCACTATTTTGTGCAGTTCACACTGGCGCTATTTTGCGCGTCGCACTGTTTTGTGCAGTTTATCACTCGCTCTATTTTGCGCGTCGAACTGTTTTGTGCAGTTCACACTCGCGCTATTTTGCGCGTCGCATTTTTTGTTCCAGTTTATCACTCGTGCTATTTTACGCGACGCATTGTTTTGTGAAGTTTATCACTCGCGCTATTTTGCGTGTCGCACTGTTTTGTGCAGTTCACACGCGCGCTATTTTGCGCCTCGCATTGTTTCGTGCAGTTGAGACTCGCGCTATTTTGCGCCGCACAGTTTTGTGCAGTACACACTCGGATATTTTGCGCGTCGCACTGTTTTGCAATTCCACTTGCGCTATTTGGCGTCGCACTGTTTTTTACAGTTTGTCAATCGCGCTATTTCGCGAATCGCACTGTTTTCTGCAGCTCACACACGTGCTATTTTGCGCGTCGCACTATTTTGTGCAGTTTATCACCTGTGCTATTTTGCGCGTCGCACGGTTTTGTGCAGGTCACACTTGCGCTATTTTGCGCGTCGTACTGTTTTGTGCAGTTTATCACTCGCGCTATTTTGCGCTTCGCACTGTTTTGTGAAGTTCACACTCGCGCTGTTTTGCGCGTCGCACTGTTTGTTCCAGTTTATCACTCGCGCTATTTTGTGCGTCGCACTGTTTTGTGCAGTTCACACTCGCGGTATTTTGCGCATCGCACTGTTTTGTGCAGTTGAGACTCGCGCTTTTTTGCGCCGCATAGTTTTGTGCAGTACACACTCGGGCCATTTTGCGTGTTGCACTGTTTTGTGCAGTTCAAACTCGTGCTATTTTGCGCGTCGCACTATTTTTTACAGTTTATCACTCGCGCTATTTTCCGCGTCGCACTGTTTTGTCCAGTTCACACTCGCGCTATTTTACGCGTCGCACTGTTTTTTGCACTTTATCACTCGCGCTATTTTGCGCGTCACACTGTTTTGTGCAGCTTATCACTCGCACTATTTTGCGTGTCGCACTGTTTTGTGCAGGTCACACTCGCGCTATTTTGCGCGTCGCACTGTTTGTCGCAGTTTATCACTCGCGCTATTTTGCGCATCGCACTGTTTTCTGCAGCTCACACTCGCGTTATTTTGCGCGTCGCACTGTTTTTTGCAGTTTATCACTCGCGCTATTTTGCGCGTGGCACTGTTTTGTGCAGTTTATCACTCGTGCTATTTTGCGTGTCCCACTGTTTTGTGCAGGTCACACTCGCGCTATTTTGCGCGTCGCACTGTTTTTTGCAGTTTATCACTTGCGCTATTTTGCGCATCGCACTGTTTTCTACAGC
The DNA here is from genome assembly GCA_030407325.1 of Camellia japonica. Classification (NCBI taxonomy): domain Eukaryota; kingdom Viridiplantae; phylum Streptophyta; class Magnoliopsida; order Ericales; family Theaceae; genus Camellia; species Camellia japonica. The sequence continues at coordinate 83,783 of JAPPVO010007957.1, forward strand.
TCACACTCGCGCTATTTTGCGCATCGCACTGTTTTTTGCAGTTTATCACTCGCGCTATTTTGCGCGTCACACTGTTTTGTGCAGTTTATCACTCGCACTATTTTGCGCGTCGCACTGTTTTTTGCAGGTCACACTCGCGCTATTTTGCGCGTCGCACTGTTTTTTGCAGTTTATCGCTCGCGCTATTTTGTGCATCGTACTGTTTTCTGCAGCTCACACTCGCGCTATTTTGCGCGTCGCACTGTTTTTTGCAGTTTATCACTCGCGCTATTTTGCGCATCGCACTGTTTTCTGCAGCTCACACTCGCACTATTTTGCGCGTCGCACTGTTTTTTGCAGTTTATCACTCGCGCTATTTTACGCGTCGCACTGTTTTGTGCAGTTTATCACTCGCGCTATTTTGCGTGTCGCACTGTTTTGTGCAATTTATCACTCGCGCTATTTTGCGCGTCACACTGTTTTGTGCAGGTCACACTCGCGTTATTTTGCGCGTCGCACTGTTTTTTGCAGTTTATCACTCGCGCTATTTTGCGCATCGCACTGTTTTCTGCAGCTCACACTCGTGCTATTTTGCGCGTCGCACTGTTTTTTGCAGTTTATCACTCGCGCTATTTTGCGCGTCGCACTGTTTTGTGCAGTTTATCACTCGTGCTATTTTGCGTGTCCCACTGTTTTGTGCAGGTCACACTCGCGCTATTTTGCGCGTCGTACTGTTTTGTGCAGTTTATCACTCGCCCTATTTTGCGCTTCGCACTGTTTTGTGCAGTTCACACTCGCAACATTTTGCGCGTCGCACTGTTTTGTGCAGTTCACACTCGCCCTATTTTGCGCGTCGCACTATTTTGTGCAGTTCACACTCACGCTATTTTGCGCCTCGCGCTGTTTTGTGCAGTTGAGACTCGCGCTATTTTGCGCAGCACAGTTTTGTGCAGTACATACTCGGGCTATTTTGCGCGTTGCACTGTTTTGTGCAGTTCGAACTCGCGCTATTTTGCGCGTCGCACTGTTTTCTACAGTTTATCACTCGCACTATTTTGCGCAGCGCACTGTTTTGTGCAGTTCACAGTCGCGCTATTTTACGCGTCGCACTGTTTTTTGCAGTTTATCGCTCGCGCTATTTTGCGCATCACAGTATTTTGTGCAGTTTATAACTCTCGCTATTTTGCGCCGCACTGTTTTGTGCAGTTCACACTCGCGGTATATTGCGCGTTGCACTGTTTTGTGCAGTTTATCACTCGCACTATTCTCCGCGTCGCACTGTTTTGTGCAGTTCACACTCGAGCTATTTTGCGCGTCGCACTGTTTTTTGCAGTTTATCACTCGCGCTATTTTGCGCATCGCACTGTTTTCTGCAGCTCACACTCGCGCTATTTTGCGCGTCGCACTGTTTTTTGCAGTTTATCACTCGCGCTATTTTGCGCGTCGCACTGTTTTGTGCAGTTTATCACTCGCACTATTTTGCGCGTCACACTGTTTTGTGCAGTTCAAACTCGCGAAATTTTGCGCGTCGCACTATTTTTTGCAGTTAATAAATCGCGCTATTTTGCGCATCGCACTGTTTTCTACAGCTCACACTCGCGCTATTTTGCGCGTCGCACTGTTTTGTGCAGTTTATCACTCGCGCTATTTTGTGCCTTGCAATGTTTTGTGTAGTTGAGACTCGTGCTACTTTGCGTCGCACTGTTTTGTGTAGTTCACACTCGCGTTATTTTGCGCGTCGCATAGTTTTGTGCAGCTCATCACTCGCGCTATTTTGTGCATCGCACTGTTTTCTGCAGCACACACTCGCGCTATTTTGCGCGTCGCACAGTTTTGTGCAGTTTATCACTCGCGCTATTTTGCGCGTCGCACTGTTTTGTGCAGTTTATCAGTCGTGCTATTTTGCGCGTCGCACTGTTTTGTGCAGTTCACACTCGCGCTATTTTGCGCGTCGCACTGTTTTGTGCAGTTTATCACTCGCTCTATTTTGCGCGTCGCACTGTTTTGTGCAGTTTATCAGTCGTGCTATTTTGTGCATCGCACTGTTTTCTGCAGCACACACTCGCGCTATTTTGCGCGTCGCACAGTTTTGTGTAGTTTATCACTCGCGCTATTTTGCGCGTCGCACTGTTTTGTGCAGTTTATCAGTCGTGTTATTTTGCGCCGCACGGTTTTGTGCAGTTCACACTCGCGATATTTTGCGCGTCGCATTGTTTTGTGCAGTTTATCACTCGCTCTATTTTGCGCGTCGCACTGTTATGTGCAGTTCACACTCGCGCTATTTTGCGCGTCGCACTGTTTGTTCCTGTTTATCACTCGCGCTATTTTGCGCGTCGCACTGTTTTGTGCAGTTTATCACTCGCCCTATTTTGCGCGTCGCACTGTTTTGTGCAGTTCACACTCGCTCCATTTTGCGCTTCGCACTGTTTTGTGCAGTGGAGACTCGCGCTATTTTGCGCCACACAGTTTTGTGCAGTACACACTCGGGCTATTTTGCGCGTCGCACTATTTTGTGCAGTTCACATTTGCGCTATTTTTTACGTCGCACTGTTTTTTACAGTTTATCACTCGCGCTATTTTGCGCGTCGCACTGTTTTGTGCAGTTTATCAGTCGCGCTATTTTGCACATTGCACTATTTTGTGCAGTTGAGACTCGCGCTATTTTGCGCCGCACTATTTTGTGTAGTTCACACTCGCACTTCTTTGCGTCGCACTGTTTTGTGCAGTTTACACTCGCGCTATTTTGCGCGTCGCACAGTTTTGTGTAGTTTATCAGTCGTGCTATTTTGCGCATCGCACTGTTTTCTGCAACTCACACTCGCGCTATTTTGCGCGTCGCACTTTTTTTGCAGTTTATCACTCACGCTATTTTGCGCGTCGCGCTGTTTTGTGTAGTTTATCACTCGTGCTATTTTGCGCGTCGCACGGTTTTGTGCAGGTCGCACTCGCTCTATTTTGCGCGTCGTACTGTTTTGTGCAGTTTATCACTTGCACTATTTTGCGCGTCGAACTGTTTTGTGCAGTTCACACTCGCGCTATTTTGCGCGTCGCACTGCTTGTTGCAGTTTATCACTCGCGGTATTTTGCGCATCGCACTGTTTTGGGCATTTTGTCACTCACGCTATTTTGCGCGTCGCAATATTTTGTGCAGTTCACACTCACGCTATTTTGCGCATCGCACTATTTTTTGCACTTTATCACTCGCGCTATTTTACGCGACGCACTGTTTTGTGCGGTTAGCACACGCGCTATTTTGCGCGTCGCACTGTTTTGTGCAGGTCAAAATCGCGTTATTTCACGTGACGCACTGTTTTTTGCAGTTTATCACTCGCGCTATTTTGCGCGACTCACTGTTTTCTGCGGCTCACACTCGCGCTATTTTGCACGTCACACTGTTTTGTGCAGTTTATCACTCGCGCTATTTTGCGCATCGCACTGTTTTATGTAGTTTATCACTCGCTCTATTTTGCGCATTGCATTGTTTTGTGAGTTGAGACTCGCGCTATTTTGCGCCGCACTGTTTTGTGCAGTTCACACTCACGCTATTTTGTGCGTCGCACTGTTTTGTGCATTTTATCACTCGCTCTATTTTGCGCGTCGCACTGTTTTGTGCAGTTGACACTCGCGCTATTTTGCGCGTCGTACTGTTTGTTGCAGTTTATCACTCGCGGTATTTTGCGCGTCGCACTATTTTGTGCAGTTTATCACTCCCGCAATTTTGCGCATCGCACTGTTTTGTGCAGTTCACACTCGCGTTATTTTACGCCTCGGACTATTTTGTGCAGTTTATCACTCGCGCCATTTTGCGCGTCGCGCTGTTTTGTGCGGTTAGCACACGCGCTATTTTGCGCGTCGCACTGTTTTGTGCAATTTACCACTCGCTCTATTTTGCGCGTCGCGCTGTTTTGTGCAGTTCACACTCGCGCTATTTTGCGCATCGCACTGTTTTGTGCAATTTATCACTCGCTCTATTTTGCGCGTCGCAATGTTTTGTGCAGTTCACACTCCCGCTATTTTGCGCGTCGCACTGTTTGTAGCAGTTTATCACTCGCAGTATTTTGCGCGTCGCACTGTTTTGCGCAGTTTATCACTCCCGCTATTTTGCACGTCGCACTGTTTTGTGCAGTTCACACTCGCGCTATTTTGCGCGTCGCACTGTTCGTTCCTGTTTATCACTCGCGCTATTTTGCGCGTCGCACTGTTTTGTGCAGTTTATCACTCGCCCTATTTTGCGCGTCGTACTGTTTTGTACAGTTCACACTCGCACCATTTTGCGGTTCGCACTGTTTTGTGCAGTTGAGACTCGCGCTATTTTGCGCCACACAGTTTTGTGCAGTACACACTCGGGCTATTTTGCGCGTCGCACTATTTTGTGCAGTTCAGACTCGCGCTATTTTGCGCGTCGCACTGTTTTTTACAGTTTATCACTCGCGCTATTTTGCGCATCGCACAGTTTTGTGCAGTTTATCACTCGCGCTATTTTGCGCATTGCACTATTTTGTGCAGTTCACACTCGCGCTATTTTGCGCCGCACTATTTTGTGCAGTTCACACTCGCGCTTCTTTGCGTCGCACTGTTTTGTCCAGTTCACACTCACGCTATTTTGCGCGTCGCACAGTTTTGTGTAGTTTATCAGTCGTGCTATGTTGCGCATCGCACTGTTTTCTGCAGCTCACACTCGCGCTATTTTGCGCGTCGCACTTTTTTTGCAGTTTATCACTCACGCTATTTTGCGCGTTGCGCTGTTTTGTGCAGTTTATCACTCGTGCTATTTTGTGCGTCGCACGGTTTTGTGCAGGTCGCACTCGCTCTATTTTGCACGTCGTACTGTTTTGTACAGTTTATCACTCGCACTATTTTGCGTGTCGTACTGTTTTCTACAGTTCACACTCGCGCTATTTTGCGCGTCGCACTGCTTGTTGCAGTTTATCACTCGCGCTATTTTGCGCATCGCACTGTTTTGGACAGTTTATCACTCACGCTATTTTGCGCGTCGCACTATTTTGTGCAGTTCACACTCACGCTATTTTGTGCGTCGCACTCTTTTGTGCAGTTTATCACTCGCGCTATTTTACGCGACGCACTGTTTTGTGCGGTTAGCACACGCGCTATTTTGCGCGTAAGACTGTTTTGTGCGGTTCACACTCGCGCTATTTTGGGCGTCGCACTATTTTGTGCAGTTTATCACTCGCGCTATTTTGCGCGTCGCACTGTTTTGTGCAGTTCACACTCGCGCTATTTCACGTGACGCACTGTTTTTTGCAGTTTATCACTTGCGCTATTTTGCGCGACGCACTGTTTTGTGCAGTTTATCACTCGCGCTATTTTGCGCGTCGCCCTGTTTTGTGCAGTTTATCACTCGCGCTGTTTTGCGCGTCCCCCTGTTTTATGCAGTTTATCACTCGCTCTATTTTGCGCATTGCATTGTTTTGTGAGTTGAGAGTCACGCTATTTTACGCCGCACTGTTTTATGCAGTTCACACTCACGCTATTTTGTGCGTCGCACTGTTTTGTGCATTTTATCACTCGCGCTATTTTGCGCGTCGCACTGTTTTGTGCAGTTCACACTCGCGCTATTTTGCGCATCGGACTGTTTTGTGCAGTTTATCACTCGCTCCATTTTGCACGTCGCCCTGTTTTGTGCAGTTCACACTAGTGCTATTTTGCGCGTCGCACTGTTTTGTGCAGTTTATCACTCGCGCTATTTTGCGCATTGCACTACTTTGTGCAGTTCACACTCGCGCTATTTTGCGCCGCACTATTTTGTGCAGTTCACACTCGCGCTTCTTTGCATCGCACTGTTTTGTCCAGTTCACACTCACGCTATTTCGCGCGTCGCACAGTTTTGTGTAGTTTATCAGTCGTGCTATTTTGCGCATCGCACTATTTTCTGCAGCTCACACTTGCGCTATTTTGCGCGTCGCACTTTTTTTGCAGTTTATCACTCACGTTATTTTGCGCGTCGCGCTGTTTTGTGCAGTTTATCACTCGTGCTATTTTGTGCGTCGCACGGTTTTGTGCAGGTCGCACTCGCTCTATTTTGCGCGTCGTACTATTTTGTGCAGTTTATCACTCGCACTATTTTGCGCGTCGTACTGTTTTCTGCAGTTCACACTCGCGCTATTTTGCGCGTCGCACTGCTTGTTGCAGTTTATCACTCGCGGTATTTTGCGCATCGCACTGTTTTGGGCAGTTTATCACTCACGCTATTTTGCGCGTCGCACTATTTTGTGCAGTTCACACTCACGCTATTTTGCGCATCGCACTCTTTTGTGCAGTTTATCACTCGTGCTATTTTACGCGACGCACTGTTTTGTGCGGTTAGCACACGCGCTATTTTGCGCGTAAGACTGTTTTGTGCGGTTCACACTCGCGCTATTTTGGGCGTCGCACTATTTTGTGCAGTTTATCACTCGCGCTATTTTGCGCGTCGCACTGTTTTGTGCAGTTCACACTCGCGCTATTTCACGTGACGCACTGTTTTTTGCAGTTTATCACTTGCGCTATTTTGCGCGACGCACTGTTTTGTGCAGTTTATTACTCGCGCTATTTTGCGCGTCGCCGTTTGTGCAGTTTATCACTCGTGCTGTTTTGCGCGTCCCCCTGTTTTATGCAGTTTATCACTCGCTCTATTTTGCGCATTGCATTGTTTTGTGAGTTGAGAGTCACGCTATTTTGCGCCGCACTGTTTTATGCAGTTCACACTCACGCTATTTTGTGCGTCGCACTATTTTGTGCATTTTATCACTCACGCTATTTTGCGCGTCGCACTGTTTTGTGCAGTTCACACTCACGCTATTTTGCGCATCGGACTGTTTTGTGCAGTTTATCACTCGCTCCATTTTGCACGTCGCCCTGTTTTGTGCAGTTCACACTAGTGCTATTTTGCGCGTCGCACTGTTTTGTGCAGTTTACACTCGCGCTATTTTGCGCATCGCATTTTTGTGTAGTTTATCACAAGCGCTATTTTGCGCGTCGCACTGTTTAGTGCGGTTAGCACACGTGCAATTTTGCGCGTAAGACTGTTTTGTGCTGTTCACACTCGCGCTATTTTGTGCGTCGCACTACTTTGTGCAGTTTATCACTCGCGCTATTTTGCTCATCGCACTATTTTGTGCAGTTCACACTCGCGCTATTTTACGCGTCGCACTATTTTTTGCAGTTTATCACTCGCGGTATTTTGCGCGTCGCACTGTTTTGTGCAGTTTATCACTCGCGCTATTTTGCGCCTTGCATTGTTTTCTGCAGTTGAGACTCGCGCTATTTTCTGCCACACTATTTTGTGCCGTTCACACTCGCGCTATTTTGCGCGTCGCACTATTTTGTGCAGTTTATCACTCGCGCTATTTTGCGCGTCGCACTGTTTTGTGCAGGTCACACTCGCGCTATTTTGCACGTCGCACTGTTTTGTGCAGTTTATCACTCGCGCTATTTTGCGCATAGCACTATTTTGTGCAGTTGAGACTAGCGCTATTTTGCGCCGCACTATTTTGTGCAGTTCACCCTCGCACTACTTTGCGCGTCGCACTGTTTTGTGCAGTTTATCACTCACTCTATTTTGCGCGTCGCACTGTTTTGGGCAGTTCACAATCGCGCTATTTTGCACGTCGCACTGTTTGTTGCAATTTATCACTCGCGCTATTTTGCGTGTCGCACTGTTTTGTGCGGTTAGCACACGCTCTATTTTGCGCGTAACACTGTTTTGTGCGGTTCACACTCGCGCGATTTTCTGCGTCGCACTATTTTGGGCAGTTGATCACGCGCACTATTTTGCGCGTTGCACTGTTTTGTGCAGTTGGCACTCGCGCTATTATGCGCGTCGCACTATTTTTTACAGTTTATCACTCGCGCAATTTTGCGCGTCGCACTGTTTTGGGCAGTTTTTTATTCTCGCGCTATTTTGCGCGTTGCACTGTTTTGTGCAGTTTATCACTCGCGCTATTTTGCGCCTTGCACAGTTTTGTGCAGTTGAGACTCGCGCTATTTTGCGTCGCACTGTTTTGTGCTGTTCACACTCGCGCTATTTTGCGCGTCGCTCTGTTTTGTGCAGTTTATCACGCGCGCTATTTTGCGCATCACACTGTTTTCTCCAGTTCACACTAGTGCCATTTTGCGCGTCGCACTGTTTTGTACAGTTTACACTCGCGCTATTTTGCGCGTCGCACTTTTTGTGCCGTTTATCACTCGCGCTATTTTGCGCGTCGCACTATTTTGTGCGGTTAGCACACGTGCAATTTTGCGCATAAGACAGTTTTGTGCGGTTCACACTTGCGCTATTTTGTGCGTCGCACTATTTTGTGCAGTTTATCACTCGCGCTGTTTTGCTCGTCGCACTGTTTTGTGCAGTTCACACTCGCGCCATTTTACACGTCGCACTATTTTTTGTAGTTTATCACTCGCGTTATTTTGCGCGTCGCACTGTTTTGTGCATTTTATCACTCGCGCTATTTTGCGCGTCGCACTGTTTTGTGCAGGTCACACTCGCGCTATTTTGCACGTCGCACAGTTTTGTGCAGTTTATCACTCGCGCTGTTTTGCGCATTGCACTATTTTGTGCAGTTGAGACTAGCCTATTTTGCACCACACTGTTTTGTGCAGTTCACTCTCGCACTACTTTGCGGTTCGCACTGTTTGTGCAGTTTATCACTCACTCTATTTTGGCCCGTCGCACTATTTTGTCAGTTCCAATAGCGGCTATTTTGCGCGTCGCACTGTTGGTTGCAATTTATCACACAGCGCTATTTTGCGCGTTGCCTGTTTGTGCAGTTTTCACTCGCGCTATTTTGCGTGTCGCACTGTTTGTGCGGTTAGCACACGCGCTATTTTGCGCGTAACACGTTTTGTGCGGTTTCACACTCGCGCTATTTTCTGCGTCGCACTATTTTGTGCAGTTTATCACGCGCACAATTTTGCGCGTCGCACTGTTTTGTGCAGTTCACACTCGCTATTATGCGTCGCACTGTTTTTTTACAGTTTATCACTCGCCGCTATTTTGCGCGTCGCACTGTTTTGGGTAGTTTTTTATTCTCGCACTATTTTGCGCGTTGCAACTGTTTTGGCGCTTGGCACTGTTTTGTGCAGTTTATCACTCCGCTATTTCGCGCCTTGCACAGTTTTGTGCAGTTGAGACTCGCGCTATTTTTGCGTCGCACTGTTTTGTGCAGTTCACACTCGCCTATTTTGCGCGCGTCACTTTCTTTTGTGCAGTTTATCACCCGCGCTATTTTGTGCATCGCACTGTTTTCTGCAGTTCACACTAGTGCTATTTTGGCCGTCGCACTGTTTCGTGCAGTTTACACTCGCGCTATTTTGCGCGTCGCACTTTCTGTGCAGTTTATCACTCGCGCTATTTGCGCGTCGCACTGTTTTGTGCGGTTAGCACACTTGCAATTTTGCGCGTAAGACTGTTTTTGTGCGGTTCACCGTCGCGCTATTTTGTGCGTCGCACTATTTTTGTGCTGTTTATCACTCACGTTATTTTGCTCGTCGCACTATTTTGTGCAGTTCACACTCGGGCTATTTTACGCGTCGCACTATTTTTTGCAGTTTATCACTCACGCTATTTTGCGTCACACTGTTTTGTGCAGTTTATCACTCGCGCTATTTTGCGCCTCGCACTGTTTTGTGCAGTTTCAGTCGCGCTATTTTGCGCCTTGCACTGTTTTGTGCAGTTAAGACTCGCGCTACTTTGTGTGCCACACTATTTTGGGCAGTTCACACCGCGCTATTTTGCGCGTCGCACTGTTTTGCGCAGTTTATCATTCGCGCTATTTTGCACGTCTCACTGTTTTGTGCAGGTTACACTCGTGCAATTTTCACGTCGCACTGTTTTGTGCAGTTTTATCACTCGCGCTATTTTGCGCATTGCCTGTTTTGTGCAGTTGAGACTAGCGCTATTTTGCGCCGCACTATTTTGTCAGTTCACACTCGCAGTACTTTCCGCATCTCACTGTTTTTGTGCAGTTTATCACTCACTCTATTTTGCGCGTCGACTGTTTGTGCAGTTCCCAATCGCGCTATTTGCGCGTCGCACTGTTTGTTGCAATTTTTCACTTGCGCTATTCTGCGCGTCGCACTGTTTTGTGCAGTTTATCACTCGCGCTATTTTGCGTGTCGCACTATTTTCTGCTGTTAGCACACGCGCTATTTTGCGCGTAACACTGTTTTGTGCGGTTCACACTCGCGCTATTTTCTACGTCGCACTATTTTGTGCAGTTTATCACGCGCGCTATTTTGCGCGTTGCACTGTTTTGTGCAGTTCACACTCGCGCTCTATTATGCGCGTCGTACTGTTTTTTACAGTTTATCACTCCACTATTTTGCGCGTCGCAACTGTTTTGGGCAGTTTTTTATTCTCGCGCTATTTTGCGCGTTGCACTGTTTGTGCAGTTTATCACTTGCGCTATTTTGCGCCTTGCACAGTTTTGTGGCAGTTGAGACTCGCTATTTTGCGTCGCACTATTTTGTACAGTTCACACTCGACGCTCGCGCTATTTGCGCGTCGCTCTGTTTTGTACAGTTTATCACTCGCGCTATTTTGCGCATAGCACTGTTTTCTGCAGTTGAGACTAGCGCTATTTTGCGCCGCACTGTTTTTTTGCAGTTCACAGTCGCACTACTTTGCGCGTAGCACTGTTTTGTGCAGTTTATCACTCACTCTATTTTGCGCGTCGCACTGTTTTGTGCAGTTCACAATCGCGCTATTTTGCGCGTCGCACTGTTTGTTGCAATTTATCACTCGCGCTATTTTGCGTGTCGCACTGTTTTGTGCGGTTAGCACACGCTCTATTTTGCGCGTAACACTGTTTTGTGCGGTTCACACTCGCGCTATTTTCTGCGTCGCACTATTTTTGTGCAGTTTATCACCGCACGATTTTGCGTGTTGCACTGTTTTGTGCATTCACACTCGCGCTATTATGCGTGTCGCACTGTTTTTTACAGTTTATCACTCGCGCTATTTTGCGCGTCGCACTGTTTTGGGCAGTTTTTTATTCTCGCGCTATTTTGCGCGTTGCACAGTTTTGTGCAGTTTTATCATTCGCGCTATTTTGCGCCTTGCACAGTTTTGTGCAGTTGAGACTCGCGCTATTTTGCGTCGCACTGTTTGCTGTTCACACTCGCGCTATTTGCGCGCGCTCTGTTTTGTGCAGTTTATCACTCGCGCTATTTTGCGCGTCGCACTGTTTTGTGCAGTTTACACTCGCGCTATTTTGCGCATCGCATTTTTGTGTAGTTTATCACTCGCGCTATTTTGCGCGTCGCACTGTTTTGTGCGGTTAGCACACGTGCAATTTTGCGCGTAAGACTGTTTTGTGCGGTTCACACTCGCGCTATTTTGTGCGTCGCACTACTTTGTGCAGTTTATCACTCACGCTATTTTGCTCATCGCACTATTTTGTGCAGTTCACACTCGCGCTATTTTACGCGTCGCACTATTTTTTGCAGTTTATCACTCGCGCTATTTTTGCGCATCGCACTGTTTTGTGCAGTTTATCACTCGTGCTATTTTGCGCCTTGCATTGTTTTCTGCAGTTGAGACTCGCGTTATTTTCTGCCACACTATTTTGTGCAGTTCACACTCGCGCTATTTTGTGCGTCGCACTATTTTGTGCAGTTTATCGCTCGCGCTATTTTGCGCGTCGCACTGTTTTGTGCAGGTCACACTCGCGCTATTTTGCACGTCGCACTTTTTGTGCAGTTTATCACTCACTCGCGCTATTTTGCGCATAGCACTATTTTGTGCAGTTGAGACTAGCGCTATTTGCGCCGCACTATTTTGTGCAGTTCACACTCGCACTACTTTGCGCGTCGCACTGTTTTGTGCAGTTTATCACTCACTCTATTTTGCGCGTCGCACTGTTTTGGGCAGTTCACACTCGTATTTTGCGCGTCGCACTGTTTGTTTGCAGTTTATCACTCGTGCTATTTTGCGTGTTGCACTGTTTTGTGGGTTAGCACACGCTATTTTGCGCGTAACACTGTTTTGTGCGTTTACATCACTCGCGGATTTTCTGCGTCGCACTATTTTGGGCAGTTTATCACGCGCACTATTTTTGCGCGTTGCACTGTTTTGTGCAGTTGGCACTCGCGCTATTATGCGCGTCGCACTGTTTTTTACAGTTTATCACTCGCGCAATTTTTGCGCGTCGCACTGTTTTGGGCAGTTTTTTATTCTCGCGCTATTTTGCGCGTTGCACTGTTTTGTGGCAGTTTATTCATCCGCTATTTTGCGCCTTGCACAGTTTTGTTGCAGTTGAGACTCGCGCTATTTTGCGTCGCACTGTTTTGTGCTGTTCACACTCGCGCTATTTTGCGCGGTCGCTCTGTTTTGTGCAGTTTATCGCGCGCTATTTTGCGCATCACAGTTTTCTCCAGTTCCACTAGTGCCATTTTGCGCGTCGCACTGTTTTGTACAGTTTACACTCGCGCTATTTTGCGCGTCGCACTTTTGTGCCGTTTACACTCGCGCTATTTTGCGCGTCGCACTATTTTGTGCGGTTAGCACACGTGCAATTTTGCGCGTAAGACAGTTTTGTGCGGTTCACACTTGCGCTATTTTGTGCGTCGCCATTTTGTGCAGTTTATCATCGCGCTGTTTTGCTCGTCGCACTGTTTTGTGCAGTTCACACTCGCGCCATTTTACACGTCGCACTATTTTTTGTAGTTTATCACTCGCGTTATTTTGCGCGTCGCACTGTTTTGTGCATTTTATCACTCGCGCTATTTTGCGCGTCGCACTGTTTTGTGCAGGTCACACTCGCGCTATTTTGCACGTCGCACAGTTTTGTGCAGTTTATCACTCGCGCTGTTTTGCGCATTGCACTGTTTTGTGCAGTTGAGACTAGCGCTATTTTGCACCACACTGTTTTGTGCAGTTCACTCTCGCACTACTTTGCGCGTCGCACTGTTTTGTGCAGTTTATCACTCACTCTATTTTGCGCGTCGCACTATTTTGTGCAGTTCACAATAGCGCTATTTTGCGCGTCGCACTGTTGGTTGCAATTTATCACACGCGCTATTTTGCGCGTTGCACTGTTTTGTGCAGTTTTCACTCGCGCTATTTTGCGTGTCGCACTGTTTTGTGCGGTTAGCACACGCGCTATTTTGCGCGTAACACTGTTTTGTGCGGTTCACACTCGCGCTATTTTCTGCGTCGCACTATTTTGTGCAGTTTATCACGCGCACAATTTTGCGCGTCGCACTGTTTTGTGCAGTTCACACTCGCGCTATTATGCGCGTCGCACTGTTTTTTACAGTTTATCACTCGCGCTATTTTGCGCGTCGCACTGTTTTGGGTAGTTTTTTATTCTCGCACTATTTTGCGCGTTGCACTGTTTTGTGCAGTTTATCACTCGCGCTATTTCGCGCCTTGCACAGTTTTGTGCAGTTGAGACTCGCGCTATTTTGCGTCGCACTGTTTTGTGCAGTTCACACTCGCGCTATTTTGCGCGTCACTTTGTTTTGTGCAGTTTATCACCCGCGCTATTTTGTGCATCGCACTGTTTTCTGCAGTTCACACTAGTGCTATTTTGCGCGTCGCACTGTTTCGTGCAGTTTACACTCGCGCTATTTTGCGCGTGGCACTTTCTGTGCAGTTTATCACTCGTGCTATTTTGCGCGTCGCACTGTTTTGTGCGGTTAGCACACTTGCAATTTTGCGCGTAAGACTGTTTTGTGCGGTTCACCGTCGCGCTATTATGTGCGTCGCACTATTTTTGTGCTGTTTATCACTCACGTTATTTTGCTCGTCGCACTATTTTGTGCAGTTCACACTCGGGCTATTTTACGCGTCGCACTATTTTTTGCAGTTTATCACTCACGCTATTTTGCGCGTCACACTGTTTTGTGCAGTTTATCACTCGCGCTATTTTGCGCCTCGCACTGTTTTGTGCAGTTTATCAGTCGCGCTATTTTGCGCCTTGCACTGTTTTGTGGCAGTTAGCACTCGCGCTACTTTGTGCCACACTATTTGGGCAGTTCACACTCGCGCATTTTGCGCGTCGCATGTTTTGCGCAGTTTATCATTCGCGCTATTTTTTTGCACGTCTCACTGTTTTGTGCAGGTTACACTCGTGCAATTTTTCACGTCGCACTGTTTTGTGCAGTTTATCACTCGCGCTATTTTGCGCATTGCACTGTTTTGTGCAGTTGAGACTAGCGCTATTTTGCGCCGCACTATTTTGTGCAGTTCACACTCGCAGTACTTTCCGCATCGCACTGTTTTGTGCAGTTTATCACTCACTCTATTTTGCGCGTCGCACTGTTTTGTGCAGTTCCCAATCGCGCTATTTTGCGCGTCGACTGTTTGTTGCAATTTATCACTCGCTGCTATTTTGCGTGTCGCACTGTTTGTGCGGTTAGCACACGCTCTATTTTGCGCGTAACAACTGTTTTGTGCGGTTCACACTCGCGCTATTTTCTCTGCGTCGCACTATTTTGTGCAGTTTATCACGCGCACTATTTTGCGCGTTGCACTGTTTTGTGCAGTTCACACTCGCGCTATTATGCGTGTCGCACTGTTTTTTACAGTTTATCACTCGCGCTATTTTGCGTGTCGCACTGTTTTGTGCGGTTAGCACACGCTCTATTTTGCGCGTAACACTGTTTTGTGCGGTTCACACTCGCGCTATTTTCTGCGTCGCACTATTTTGTGCAGTTTATCACGCGCACAATTTTGCGCGTCGCACTGTTTTGTGCAGTTCACACTCGCGCTATTATGCGCGTCGCACTGTTTTTTACAGTTTATCACTCGCGCTATTTTGGCGCGTCGCACTGTTTTGGGTAGTTTTTTATTCTCGCACTATTTGCGCGTTGCACTGTTTTGGTGCAGTTTATCACTCGCTATTTCGCGCCTTGCACAGTTTTGTGCATTGAGACTCGCGCTATTTTGCGTCGCAACTGTTTTGTGCAGTTCAAACTCGCGCTATTTTGCGCGTCACTTTGTTTTGTGCAGTTTATCACCCGCGCTATTTGTGCATCGCACTGTTTTCTGCAGTTCACACTAGTGCTATTTTGCGCGTCGCACTGTTTCGTGCAGTTTACACTCGCGCTATTTTGCGCGTCGCACTTTCTGTGCAGTTTATCACTCGCGCTATTTTGCGCGTCGCACTGTTTTGTGCGGTTAGCACACTTGCAATTTTGCGCGTAAGACTGTTTTGTGCGGTTCACCGTCGCGCTATTTTGTGCGTCGCACTATTTTTGTGCTGTTTATCACTCACGTTATTTTGCTCGTCGCACTATTTTGTGCAGTTCACACTCGGGCTATTTTACGCGTCGCACTATTTTTTGCAGTTTATCACTCGCGCTATTTTGCGCGTCACACTGTTTTGTGCAGTTTATCACTCGCGCTATTTTGCGCCTCGCACTGTTTTGTGCAGTTTATCAGTCGCGCTATTTTGCGCCTTGCACTGTTTTGTGCAGTTAAGACTCGCGCTACTTTGTGCCACACTATTTTGGGCAGTTCACACTCGCGCTATTTTGCGCGTCGCACTGTTTTGTGCAGTTTATCATTCGCGCTATTTTGCACGTCTCACTGTTTTGTGCAGGTTACACTCGTGCAATTTTTCACGTCGCACTGTTTTGTGCAGTTTATCACTCGCGCTATTTTGCGCATTGCACTGTTTTGTGCAGTTGAGACTAGCGCTATTTTGCGCCGCACTATTTTGTGCAGTTCACACTCGCAGTACTTTCCGCGTCGCACTGTTTTGTGCAGTTTATCACTCACTCTATTTTGCGCGTCGCACTGTTTTGTGCAGTTCCCAATCGCGCTATTTTGCGCGTTGCACTGTTTGTTGCAATTTTTCACTTGCACTATTCTGCGCGTCGCACTGTTTTGTGCAGTTTATTCACTCGCGCTATTTTTGGCGTGCCGCGCTATTTTGTGTGCCGTTCTTAAGCAGCACCGCGCTATTTTGCGCGTAACACTGTTTGTGCGGTTCACACTCGCGCTATTTTCTACGTTGCACTATTCTGTGCAGTTTTTCACGCGCGCTACTTTGCGCGTTGCACTGTTTTGTGCAGTTCACACTCGCGCTATTATGCGCGTCGTACTGTTTTTTACAGTTATCACTCGCACTATTTGCGCGTCGCACTGTGGGCAGTTTTTTATTCTCGCGCTATTTTGCGCGTTGCACTGTTTTGTGCAGTTTAATCACTTGCGCTATTTTGCGCCTTGCAACAGTTTTGTGCAGTTGAGCTCGCTATTTTGCGTCGCACTATTTTGTACAGTTCACACTCGCGCTATTTTGCGCGTCGCTCTGTTTTGTACAGTTTATCACTCGCGCTATTTTGCGCATAGCACTGTTTTCTGCAGTTGAGACTAGCGCTATTTTGCGCCGCACTGTTTTGTGCAGTTCACAGTCGCACTACTTTGCGCGTCGCACTGTTTTGTGCAGTTTATCACTCACTCTATTTTGCGCGTCGCATTGTTTTGTGCAGTTCACAATCGCGCTATTTTGCGCGTCGCACTGTTTGTTGCAATTTATCACTCGCGCTATTTTGCGTG
Organism: Camellia japonica; assembly: GCA_030407325.1. NCBI lineage: Eukaryota > Viridiplantae > Streptophyta > Magnoliopsida > Ericales > Theaceae > Camellia > Camellia japonica. The sequence goes on from JAPPVO010007957.1 coordinate 100,266, forward strand.
TCGCACTGTTTTGTGCGGTTAGCACACGCTCTATTTTGCGCGTAACACTGTTTTGTGCGGTTCACACTCGCGCTATTTTCTGCGTCGCACTATTTTGTGCAGTTTATCACGCGCACTATTTTGCGCGTTGCACTGTTTTGTGCAGTTCACACTCGCGCTATTATGCGTGTCGCACTGTTTTTTACAGTTTATCACTCGCGCTATTTTGCGCGTCGCACTGTTTTGGGTAGTTTTTTATTCTCGCGCTATTTTGCGCGTTGCACAGTTTTGTGCAGTTTATCATTCGCGCTATTTTGCGCCTTGCACAGTTTTGTGCAGTTCATACTCGTGCTATTTTGCGTCGCACTGTTTTGTGCTGTTCACACTCGCGCTATTTTGCGCGTCGCTCTGTTTTGTGCAGTTTATCACTCGCGCTATTTTGCGCGTCGCACTGTTTTGTGCGGTTAGCACACGTGCAATTTTGCGCGTAAGACTGTTTTGTGCGGTTCACACTCGCGCTATTTTGTGCGTCGCACTACTTTGTGCAGTTTATCACTCGCGCTATTTTGCTCATCGCGCTATTTTGTGCAGTTCACACTCGCGCTATTTTACGCGTCGCACTATTTTTTGCAGTTTATCACTCGCGCTATTTTTGCGCGTCGCACTGTTTTGTGCAGTTTATCACTCGTGCTATTTTGCGCCTTGCATTGTTTTCTGCAGTTGAGACACGCACTATTTTCTGCCACACTATTTTGTGCAGTTCACACTCGCGCTATTTTGCGCGTCGCACTATTTTGTGCAGTTTATCACTCGCGCTATTTTGCGCGTCGCACTGTTTTGTGCAGGTCACACTCGCGCTATTTTGCACGTCGCACTGTTTTGTGCAGTTTATCACTCGCGCTATTTTGCACATAGCACTATTTTGTGCAGTTGAGACTAGCGCTATTTTGCGCCGCACTATTTTGTGCAGTTCACACTCGCACTACTTTGCGCGTCGCACTGTTTTGTGCAGTTTATCACTCACTCTATTTTGCGCGTCGCACTGTTTTGTGCAGTTCACAATCGCGCTATTTTGCGCGTCGCACTGTTTGTTGCAATTTATCACTCGCGCTATTTTGCGTGTCGCACTGTTTTGTGCGGTTAGCACACGCTCTATTTTGCGCGTAACACTGTTTTGTGCGGTTCGCACTCGCGCTATTTTCTGCGTCGCACTATTTTGGGCAGTTTATCACGCGCACTATTTTGCGCGTTGCACTGTTTTGTGCAGTTCACACTCGCGCTATTATGCGCGTCGCACTGTTTTTTACAGTTTATCACTCGCGCAATTTTGCGCGTCGCACTGTTTTCGGCAGTTTTTTATTCTCGCGCTATTTTGCGCGTTGCACTGTTTTGTGCAGTTTATCACTCGCGCTATTTTGCGCCTTGCACAGTTTTGTGCAGTTGAGACTCGCGCTATTTTGCGTCGCACTGTTTTGTGCTGTTCACACTCGCGCTATTTTGCGCGTCGCTCTGTTTTGTGCAGTTTATCACTCACGCTATTTTGCGCATCACACTGTTTTCTCCAGTTCACACTAGTGCCATTTTGCGCGTCGCACTGTTTTGTGCAGTTTACACACGCGCTATTTTGCGCGTCGCACTTTTTGTGCCGTTTATCACTCGCGCTATTTTGCGCGTCGCACTGTTTTGTGCGGTTAGCACACGTGCAATTTTGCGCGTAAGACAGTTTTGTGCGGTTCACACTCGCGCTATTTTGTGCGTCGCACTATTTTGTGCAGTTTATCACTCGCGCTGTTTTGCTCGTCGCACTGTTTTGTGCAGTTCACACTCGCGCCATTTTACACATCGCACTATTTTTTGTAGTTTATCACTCGCGTTATTTTGCGCGTCGCACTGTTTTGTGCATTTTATCACTCGCGCTATTTTGCGCGTTGCACTGTTTTGTGCAGGTCACACTCGCGCTATTTTGCACGTCGCACAGTTTTGTGCAGTTTATCACTCGCGCTGTTTTGCGCATTGCACTGTTTTGTGCAGTTGAGACTAGCGCTATTTTGCACCACACTGTTTTGTGCAGTTCACTCTCGCACTACTTGCGCGTCGCACTGTTTTGTGCAGTTTATCACTCACTCTATTTTGCGCGTCGCACTATTTTGTGCAGTTCACAATAGCGCTATTTTGCACGTCGCACTGTTGGTTGCAATTTATCACACGCGCTATTTTGCGCGTTGCACTGTTTTGTGTAGTTTTCACTCGCGCTATTTTGCGTGTCGCACTGTTTTGTGCGGTTAGCACACGCGCTATTTTGCGCGTAACACTGTTTTGTGCGGTTCACACTCGCGCTATTTTCTTCGTCGCACTATTTTGTGCAGTTTATCACGCGCACAATTTTTGCGCGTCGCACTGTTTTGTGCAGTTCACACTCGCGCTATTATGCGCGTCGCACTGTTTTTTACAGTTTATCACTCGCGCTATTTTGCGCGTCGCACTGTTTTGGGTAGTTTTTTATTCTCGCACTATTTTGCGCGTTGCACTGTTTTGTGCAGTTTATCACTCGCGCTATTTTGCGCCTTGCACAGTTTTGTGCAGTTGAGACTCGCGCTATTTTGCGTCGCACTGTTTTGTGCAGTTCACACTCGCGCTATTTTGCGCGTCACTTTGTTTTGTGCAGTTTATCACCCGCGCTATTTTGTGCATCGCACTGTTTTCTGCAGTTCACACTAGTGCTATTTTGCGCGTCGCACTGTTTCGTGCAGTTTACAGTCGCGCTATTTTGCGCGTCGCACTTTCTGTGCAGTTTATCACTCGCGCTATTTTGCGCGTCGCACTGTTTTGTGCGGTTAGCACACTTGCAATTTTGCGCGTAAGACTGTTTTGTGCGGTTCACAGTCGCGCTATTTTGTGCGTCGCACTATTTTTGTGCAGTTTATCACTCACGTTATTTTGCTCGTCGCACTATTTTGTGCAGTTCACACTCGGGCTATTTTACGCGTCGCACAATTTTTTGTAGTTTATCACTCGCGCTATTTTGCGCGTCGCACTGTTTTGTGCAGTTTATCACTCGCGCTATTTTGCGCCTCGCACTGTATTGTGCAGTTTATCAGTTGCGCTATTTTGCGCCTTGCACTGTTTTGTGCAGTTGAGACTCGCGCTATTTTGTGCCACACTATTTTGGGCAGTTCACACTCGCACTATTTTGCGCGTCGCACTGTTTTGTGCAGTTTATCATTCGCGCTATTTTGCACGTCTCACTGTTTTGTGCAGGTTACACTCGCGCAATTTTTCACGTCGCACTGTTTTGTGCAGTTTATCACTCGCGCTATTTTGCGCATTGCACTGTTTTGTGCAGTTGAGACTAGCGCTATTTTGCGCCGCACTGTTTTGTGCAGTTCACACTCGCAGTACTTTTCGCGTCGCACTGTTTTGTGCAGTTTATCACTCACTCTATTTTGCGCGTCGCACTGTTTTGTGCAGTTCCCAATCGCGCTATTTTGCGCGTCGCACTGTTTGTTGCAATTTTTCACTCGCGCTATTCTGCGCGTCGCACTGTTTTGTGCAGTTTATCACTCGCGCTATTTTGCGTGTCGCACTATTTTGTGCGGTTAGCACACGCGCTATTTTGCGCGTAACACTGTTTTGTGCGGTTCACACACGCGCTATTTTCTACGTCGCACTATTTTGTGCAGTTTATCACGCGCGCTATTTTGCGCGTTGCACTGTTTTGTGCAGTTCACACTCGCGCTATTATGCGCGTCGTACTGTTTTTTACAGTTTATCACTCGCACTATTTTGCGCGTCGCACTGTTTTGGGCAGTTTTTTATTCTCGTGCTATTTTGCGCGTTGCACTGTTTTGTGCAGTTTATCACTTGCGCTATTTTGCGCCTTGCACAGTTTTGTGCAGTTGAGACTCGCTATTTTGCGTCGCACTATTTTGTACAGTTCACACTCGCGCTATTTTGCGCGTCGCTCTGTTTTGTGCAGTTTATCACTCGCGCTATTTTGCGCATAGCACTGTTTTCTGCAGTTGAGACTAGCGCTATTTTGCGCCGCACTGTTTTGTGCAGTTCACAGTCGCAGTACTTTGCGCGTCGCACTATTTTGTGCAGTTTATCACACACTCTATTTTGCGCGTCGCACTGTTTTGTGCAGTTCACAATCGCGCTATTTTGCGCGTCGCACTGTTTGTTGCAATTTATCACTCGTGCTATTTTGCGTGTCGCACTGTTTTGTGCGGTTAGCACACGCTCTATTTTGCGCGTAACACTGTTTTGTACGGTTCACACTCGCGCTATTTTCTGCGTCGCACTATTTTGTGCAGTTTATCACGCGCACTATTTTGCGCGTTGCACTGTTTTGTGCAGTTCACACTCGCGCTATTATGCGTGTCGCACTGTTTTTTACAGTTTATCACTCGCGCTATTTTGCACGTCGCACTGTTTTGGGCAGTTTTTTATTCTCGCGCTATTTTGCGCGTTGCACAGTTTTGTGCAGTTTATCATTCGCGCTATTTTGCGCCTTGCACAGTTTTGTGCAGTTGAGACTCGCGCTATTTTGCGTCGCACTGTTTTGTGCTGTTCACACTCGCGCTATTTTGCGCGTCGCTCTGTTTTGTGCAGTTTATCACTCGCGCTATTTTGCGCGTCGCACTGTTTTCTGCAGTTCACACTAGTGCTATTTTGCGCGTCGCGCTGTTTTGTGCAGTTTACACTCGCGCTATTTTGCGCATCGCATTTTTGTGTAGTTTATCACTCGCGCTATTTTGCGCGTCGCACTGTTTTGTGCGGTTAGCACACGTGCAATTTTGCGCGTAAGACTGTTTTGTGCTGTTCACACTCGCGCTATTTTGTGCGTCGCACTACTTTGTGCAGTTTATCACTCGCGCTATTTTGCTCATCGCACTATTTTGTGCAGTTCACACTCGCGCTATTTTACGCGTCGCACTATTTTTTGCAGTTTATCACTCGCGGTATTTTGCGCGTCGCACTGTTTTGTGCAGTTTATCACTCGCGCTATTTTGCGCCTTGCATTGTTTTCTGTAGTTGAGACTCGCGCTATTTTCTGCCACACTATTTTGTGCAGTTTACACTCGCGCTATTTTGCGCGTCGCACTATTTTGTGCAGTTTATCACTCGCGCTATTTTGCGCATCGCACAGTTTTGTGCAGGTCACACTCGCGCTATTTTGCACGTCGCACAGTTTTGTGCAGTTGATCACTCGCGTTGTTTTGCGCATTGCACTATTTTGTGCAGTTGAGACTAGCGCTATTTTGCGCCGCACTGTTTTGTGCAGTTCACTCTCGCACTACTTTGCGCGTCGCACTGTTTTGTGCAGTTTATCACTCACTCTATTTTGCGCGGCGCACTATTTTGTGCAGTTCACAATAGCGCTATTTTGCGCGTCGCACTATTGGTTGCAATTTATCACACGCGCTATTTTGCGCGTTGCACTGTTTTGTGAAGTTTTCACTCGCGCTATTTTGCGTGTCGCACTGTTTTGTGCGGTTAGCACACGCGCTATTTTGCGCGTAACACTGTTTTGTGCGGTTCACACTCGCGCTATTTTCTGCGTCGCACTATTTTGTGCAGTTTATCACGCGCACAATTTTGCGCGTCGCACAGTTTTGTGCAGTTCACACTCGCGCTATTATGCGCGTCGCACTATTTTTTACAGTTTATCACTCGCGCTATTTTGCGCGTCGCACTGTTTTGGGTAGTCTTTTATTCTCGCGCTATTTTGCGCGTTGCACTGTTTTGTGCAGTTTATCACTCGCGCTATTTTGCGCCTTGCACAGTTTTGTGCAGTTGAGACTCGCGCTATTTTGCGTCGCACTGTTTTGTGCAGTTCACACTCGCGCGATTTTGCGCGTCGCTTTGTTTTGTGCAGTTTATCACCCGCGCTATTTTGTGCATCGCACTGTTTTCTGCAGTTCACACTAGTGCTATTTTGCGCGTCGCACTGTTTCGTGCAGTTTACACTCGCGCTATTTTGCGCGTCGCACTTTCTGTGCAGTTTATCACTCGCGCTATTTTGCGCGTCGCACTGTTTTGTGCGGTTAGCACACGTGCAATTTTGCGCGTAAGACTGTTTTGTGCGGTTCACAGTCGCGCTATTTTGTGCGTCGAACTATTTTGTGCAGTTTATCACTCACGCTATTTTGCTCGTCGCACTATTTTGTGCAGTTCACACTCGGGCTATTTTACGCGTCGCACTATTTTTTGCAGTTTATCACTCGCGCTATTTTGCGCGTCGCACTATTTTGTGCAGTTTATCACTGGCGCAATTTTGCGCATCGCACTGTTTTGTGTAGTTTATCACTCGCGCTATTTTGCGCCTTGCACTGTTTTGTGCAGTTGAGACTCGCGCTATTTTGTGCCACACTATTTTGGGCAGTTCACACTCGCGCTATTTTGCGCGTCGCACTGTTTTGTGCAGTTTATCATTCGCGCTATTTTGCACGTCGCACTGTTTTGTGCAGGTTACACTCGCGCAATTTTTCACGTCGCATTGTTTTGTGCAGTTTATCACTCGTGCTATTTTGCGCATTGCACTGTTTTGTGCAGTTGAGACTAGCGCTATTTTGCGCATTGCACTGTTTTGTGCAGTTCACACTAGCACTACTTTCCGCGTCGCACTGTTTTGTGCAGTTTATCACTCACTCTATTTTGCACGTCGCACTGTTTTGTGCAGTTCCCAATCGCGCTATTTTGCGCGTCGCACTGTTTGTTGCAATTTATCACTCGCGCTATTCTGCGCGTCGCACTGTTTTGTGCAGTTTATCACTCGCGCTATTTTGCGTGTCGCACTGTTTTGTGCGGTTAGCACACGCAATATTTTGCGCGTAACACTGTTTTGTGCGGTTCACACTCGCGCTATTTTCTGCGTCGCACTATTTTGTGCAGTTTATCACGCGCGCTGTTTTGCGCGTTGCACTGTTTTGTGCAGTTGACACTCGCGCTATTATGCGCGTCGTACTGTTTTCTACAGTTTATCACTCGCACAATTTTGCGCGTCGCACTGTTTTGGGCAGTTTTTTATTCTCGCGCTATTTTCCGCATTGCACTGTTTTGTGTAGTTTATCACTTGCGCTATTTTGCGCCTTGCACAGTTTTGTGCAGTTGAGACTCGCTATTTCGCGTCGCACTGTTTTGGTCAGTTCACACTCGCGCTATTTTGCGCGTCGCTCTGTTTTGTGCAGTTTATCACTCGCGCTATTTTGCGCATTGCACTATTTTCTACAGTTCATACTAGTGCTATTTTGCACGTCGCACTATTTTGTGCAGTTTATGACTCGCGCTATTTTGTGCGTCGCGCTGTTTTGTGCAGGTCACACTCGCGCTATTTTACGCGTTGCACTGTTTTGTGCAGTGTATCACTCGCGCTATTTTGTGCTTCGCACTGTTTTGTGCAGTTCACACTCGCGATATTTTGCACGTCGCACAGTTTTGTGCAGTTTACCACTCGCGCTGTTTTGCGCGTCGTACTGTTTTTTGCTGTTTATCACTCGTGCTATTTTGCGCGTCGCACTGTTTTGTGCAGTTTACCACTCGCGCTATTTTGCGCGTCCCACAGTTTTGTGCAGTTTATCACTCGCTCTATTTTTCGCATTGCATTGTTTTGTGCAGTTGAGACACGCGCCATTTTGCGCCGCACTGTTTTGTGCAGTTCACACTCGCGCTATTTTGCGCGTCGCACTGTTTTGTGCTGTTGACACTCGCGCGATTTTGCGCGTCGCACTGTTTGTTGCAGTTTATCACTCGTGGTATTTTGCGCGTCGCACTGTTTTGTGCAGTTTATCACTCCCGCCGTTTTGCGCGTCGCACAGTTTTGTGCAGTTCACACTCGCGCTATCTTGCGCGTCGCACTGTTTGTTACAGTTTATCACTCACAGTATTTTGCACGTCGCACTGTTTTGTGCAGTTTATCACTCCCACTATTTTGCAGGTCGCACTGCTTTGTGCAGTTCACACTCGCGCTATTTTGCGCGTCACACTGTTTTGTACAGTTCACACGCGCGCTATTTTGCGCATTGCACTATTTTGTACAGTTTATCACTCTCGCTATTTTGCGCGTCGCACTGTTTTGTGCGGTTAGCACACGCGGTTTTTTGGCGCGTAAGACTGTTTTGTACGGTTCACACTCGCGCTATTTTGGGCGTCGCACTATTTTGTGCAGTTTATCACTCGCGCTATTTTGCGCGTCGCACAGTTTTGTGCAGTTCACACTCGCGCTATTTTACGCGTCGCACTGTTTTGTGCAGTTTATCACTCACGCTATTTTGCGCGTCGCACTGTTTTGTGCAGTTTATCATTCGCGCTATTTTGCACCTTGCACTGTTTTGTGCAGTTGAGACTCGCGCTATTTTGCGTCGCACTGTTTTGTGCAGTTCACACTCGCGCTATTTTGCGTGTCGCACTGTTTTGTGCAGGTCACACTCGCGCTATTTTGCGCGTCGCACTGTTTTATGCAGTTTATCACTCACGCTATTTTGCGCTTCGCATTGTTTTGTGCAGTTCACACTCACGATATTTTGCTCGTCGCATTGTTTTGTGCAGTTTATCACTCGCGCTATTTTGCGCGTCGCACTATTTTTTCCTGTTTATCACTCGCGCTATTTTGCGCGTCGCACTGTTTTGTGCAGTTTATCACCCGCGCTATTTTGCGCATCCCGCTGTTTCGTGCAGTTTATCACTCGCTCTATTTTGCGCATTGCATTGTTTTGTGCAGTTAAGACTCGCGCTATTTTGCGCGTCGCACTGTTTTGTGCAGTTCACGCTCGCGCTATTTTGCGCGTCGCACTATTTTGTGCAGTTTATCACTCGCTCTATTTTGCGCGTCGCCCTGTTTTGTGCAGTTGACACTCACGCTGTTTGGCGCGTCGCACTGTTTGTTGCAGTTTGTCACTCGCGGTATTTTGTACGTCGCACTGTTTTGTGCAGTTTATTTCTCCCACTATTTTGCGCGTCGCCCTCTTTTGTGCAGTTCACACTCTCGCAATTTTGCGCGTCGCAATGTTTTGTGCAGTTCACACTCGCGCTATTTTGCGCATCGCACTATTTTGTGCAGTTTATCACTCGCGCTATTTTGCGCGTCACACTGTTTTGGGCGGTTAGCAAACGCGCTATTTTGCGCGTAAGACTGTTTTGTGCGGTTCACACTTGCGCTATTTTGGGCGTCGCACTATTTTGTGCAGTTTATCACTCGCTATTTTGCGCGTCCCACTGTTTTGTGCTGTTTATCACTCGCGCTATTTTGCGCATTGCACTGTTTTGGGCAGTTGAGACTCGCGCTATTTTGCGCCGCACTATTTTGTGCAGTTCACACTCGCGCTATTTTACGCGACGCACTGTTTTGTGCAGTTTATCACTCGCGCTATTTTGCGCTTCCCACTGTTTTGTGCAGTTCACACTCGTGATATTTTGCATGAGGCACTGTTTTGTGCAATTGACACTCGCGATATTTTGCGCGTCACACTGTGTTGTGCAGTTCACACTCGCGATATTTTGGTCATCGCACAGTTTTGTACAGTTCACGCTCGCGCTATTTTGCGGGTCGCACTATTTTGTGCAGTTTATCACTCGCGCTATTTTGCGCGTCGCACTGTTTTGTGCAGTTTACACTCGCGCTATTTTGCGCGTCGCACTTTTGTGCAGTTTATCACTCGCGCTATTTTGCGCGTCGCACTGTTTTGTGCGGTTAGCACACGTGCAATTTTGCGCGTAAGACTATTTTGTGCGGTTCACACTCGCGCTATTTTGTGTGTCACACTATTTTGTGCAGTTTATCACTCGCGCTATTTTGCTCGTCGAACTGTTTTGTGCTGTTCACACTCGCGCTATTTGACGCGTCGCACTATTTTTTGCAGTTTATCACTCGCGCTATTTTGCGCGTCAGACTGTTTTGTGCAGTTTATCACTAGCGCTATTTTGCACGTCACACTGTTTTGTGCAGTTTATCACTCGCGCTATTTTGCGCCTTGCACTGTTTTGTGCAGTTTAGACTTGCGCTATTTTGTGCCACACTATTTCGTGTAGTTCACAGTCGCGCCATTTTGCGCGTCGCACTGTTTTGTGCAGTTTATCACTCGCGCTATTTTGCGCGTCGCACTGTTTTGTGCAGGTCACACTCGCGCTATTTTGCACGTCGCACTGTTTTGTGCAGTCTATCACTCGCGCTATTTTGCCCATTGCACTGTTTTGTGCAGTTGAGACTAGCGCTATTTTGCACCGCACTGTTTTGTGCAGTTCACACTCGCACTACTTTGCGCGTCGCACTGTTTTGTGCAGTTTATCATTCGCGGTATTTTGCACGTCGCACTGCTTTGTGCAGTTCACACTCGCACTATTTTGCGCGTCGCACTGTTTGTTGCAATTTATCACTCGCGCTATTTTGCGCGTCGCACTGTTTTGTGCAGTTTATCTCTCGCGCTATTTTGCGTGTTGCACTGTTTTGTGCGGTTAGCACACGCACTATTTTGTGCGTAACACTGTTTTGTGCGGTTCACACTCGCGCTATTTTCTGCGTCGCACTATTTTGTGCAGTTTATCACGCGCTCCATTTTGCACGTCGCACTGTTTTCTGCAGTTCACACTCGCGCTATTACGCGCGTCGCACTGTTTTTTACAGTTTATCACTCGCGCTATTTTGCGGGTTGCACTGTTTTGGGCAGTTTATCAGTCGCGTTATTTTGCGCCTCGCACAGTTTTGTGCAGTTTAGACTCGCGCTATTTTGCGTCGCACTGTTTTGTGCAGTTCACACTTGCGCAATTTTGCGCGTCGCTCTGTTCTGTGCAGTTTATCACTCACGCTATTTTGGGCATCGCACTGTTTTCTGCAGTTCACACTCGTCCTATTTTGCGCGTCGCACTGTTTTGTGCAGCTTATGACTCGCGCTATTTTCCGCGTCGCACTGTTTTGTGCAGGTCACACACGCGCTATTTTGCGCGTCGCACTGTTTTGTACGGTTTATCACTCGCGCTATTTTGCGCCTTGCACTGTTTTGTGCAGTTCACACTCGCGATATTTTGCGCATCGCACTGTTTTGTGCAGTTTATCACTCGCGCTATTTTGCGCGTCGCGCTGTTTTGTGCAGTTTATCACTCGCGCTATTTTGCGCGTCTCCCCTACTTTGTGCAGTTTATCACTCGCTCTACTTTGCGCATTGCATTGTTTTTTGCAGTTGAGACTCGCGCTATTTTGCGCCGCACAGTTTTGTGCAGTTCACACTCGTGCTATTTTGCGCATCGCACTGTTTTGTGCAGTTTATCACTCGCTCTATTTTACGCGTCGCACAGTTTTGTGCAGTTGACACTCGCTCTATTTTGCGCGTCGCACTCTTTTTGTGCAGTTGACACTCGCGCTATTTTGCGCGTCGCACTGTTTGTTGCCGTTTATCATTCACGGTATTTTGCACGTCGCACTGTTTTGTGCAGTTTATCACTCCCGTTATTTTGCGCGTCGCACTGTTTTGTGCAGTTCATACTCGCGCTATTTTGCGCGCCGCACTGTTTTGTGCAGTTCACACTCGCGTTATTTTACCCATCGCACTATTTTGGACATTTTATCACTCGCGCTATTTTGCGTGTCGCACTGTTTTGTGTGGTTAGCACACGCGCTATTTTCCGCGCAAGACTGTTTTGTGGGGTTCACACTGGCGCTATTTTGTGCGTCGCACTATTTTGTGCAGTTTATCACTCGCGCTATTTTGCGCATCGCACTGTTTTGTGCAATTCACACTCGCGCTAATTTGCGCGTCGCACTGTTTTGTGCAGTTTATCACTCGCTCTATTTTGCGCGTCGCACTGTTTTGTGCAGTTCACACTCGCGCTATTTTGCGCGTCGCACTGTTTGTTGCAGTTTATCACTCGCGGTATTTTGCGCATCGCACTGTTTTGTGCAGTTTATCACTCACTCTATTTTGCGCGTCGCACTGTTACGTGCAGTTCACACTCGCGTTATTTTGCGCGTCGCACTGTTTTGTGATGTTCACACTCGCGCTATTTTGTGCATCGCACTATTTTGTGCAGTTTATCACTCGCGCTATTTTGCGCGTCGCACTGTTTTGTGCGGTTACCACACACGCTATTTTGCGCGTAAGACTATTTTGTGCGGTTCACACTCGCGCTATTTTCGGCGTCGCACTATTTTGTGCAGTTTATCACTCACGCTATTTTGCGCGTCGCACTGTTTTGTGCAGTTCACACTCGCGCTATTTTTCGCGTCGCACTGTTTTTTGTAGTTTATCACTCGCGCTATTTTGCGCGTCGCACTGTTTTGTGCAGTTTATCACTCGCGCTATTTTGCGCGTCGCACTGTTTGTGCAGTTCACACTCGCACTATTTTTCGCGTCGCACGGTTTTTTGTAGTTTATCAGTCGCGCAATTTTGCGCGTCGCACTGTTTTGTGCAGTTTATCACTCACGCTATTTTGCGCGTCGCACTGTTTTGTGCAGTTTATAACTCGCGCTATTTTGCGCCTTACACTGTTTTGTGCAGTTGAGGCTCGCACTATTTTGCGCTGCACTGTTTTGTGCAGGTCACACTCGCGCTATTTTTCACGTCGCACTGTTTTGTGCAGTTTATCACTCGCGCTATTTTGCGCGTCGCACTATTTTGTGCAGTTCACACTCGCGCTATTTTTCACGTCGCACTGTTTTTTGTAGTTTATCACTCGCACTATTTTGCGCGTCGCACTGTTTTGTGCAGTTTATCACTCACGCTATTTTGCGCGTCGCACTGTTTTGTGCAGTTTATCACTCGCGCTATTTTGCGCCATGCACTGTTTTGTGCAGTTGAGGCTCGCACTGTTTTGCGCTGCACTGTTTTGTGCAGGTCACACTCGCGCTATTTTTCGCGTCGCACTATTTTGTGCAGTTTATCACTCGCGCTATTTTGCGCATTGCACTGTTTTGTGCAGTTGAGAGTCGCACTATTTTGCGCCGCACTGTTTTGTGCAGTTCACACTTGCGCTATTTTGCACGTCGCACTATTCTGTGCAGTTCATCACTCTCTCTATTTTGCACGTCGCACTGTTTTGTACAGTTCACACTCGCGCTATTTTGCGTGTCGCACTGTTTGTTGCAGTTTATCTCTCACGCTATTTTGCGCGTCGCACTGTTTTGTATAGTTTATCACTCGTGCTATTTTACGTGTCGCACTGTTTTGGGCGGTTAGCACACGCGCTATTTCACGCGTAACACTGTTTTGTGCGGTTCACACTCGCGCTGTTTTCTCCGTCGCACTATTTTGTGCCGTTTATCACTCGCGCTATTTTGCGCGTCGCACTGTTTGTTGCAGTTTTTCTCTCGAGCTATTTTGCGCATCGCACTGTTTTGTGAAGTTTATCAATCGCGCTATTTTGCGTGTCGCACTGTTTTGTGCGGTTAGCACACGCGCTATTTTGCGCGTAACACTGTTTTGTGCGGTTCACACTCGCGCTATTTTCTGCGTCGCACTATTTTGTGTAGTTTATCACTCGCGCTATTTTGTGCGTCGCACTGTTTTGTGTAGTTCACACTCACGCTATTTTGCACGTCGCACGATTTTTTACAGTTTATCACTCGCGTTACTTTGCGCGTCGCACTGTTTTGTGCAGCTTATCACGCGCGCTATTTTGCGCGTCGCACTGTTTTGTGCAGTTCACACTCGCGCGATTATGCGCGTCACATTTTTTTTACAGTTTATCACTCGTGCTATTTTACGCGTCGCACTGTTTTGGGCAGTTTATCACTCGCGCTATTTTGCGCGTCGCACTGTTTTGCGCAGTTTATCACTCGCGCTATTTTGCGCCTTGCACAGTTTTGTGCAGTTGAGACTCGCGCTGTTTTGCGTCGCACTGTTTTGTGTAGTTCACACTCGCGCTACTTTGCGCGTCGCTCTGTTTTGTGCAGTTTATCACGCGCGCTATTTTGCGCGTCGCACTGTTTTCTGCAGTTTATCACTCACCCTATTTTGCGCGTCGCACTGTTTTGTGCGGATTATCACTCGCTCTATTTTGCGCGTCGCACTGTTTTGTGCAGTTCGCACTCGCGCTATTTTGCGCGTCGCACTGTTTGTTGCAGTTTATCACTCGCGGTATTTTGCGCATCGCACTGTTTTGTGCAGTTTATCACGCACGCTATTTTGCGCGTCGCACTGTTATGTGCAGTTCACACTCGCGTTATTTTGCGCGTCGCACTGTTTTGTGCGGTTCACACTCGCGCTATTTTGCGCATCGCACTATTTTGTGCAGTTTATCACTCGCGCTATTTTGCGCGTCGCACTGTTTTGTGCGGTTAGCACACGCGCTATTTTGCGCGTAAGACTATTTTGTGCGGATCACACTCGCGCTATTTTCGGCGTCGCACTATTTTGTGCAGTTTATCACTCACGCTATTTTGCGCGTCGCACTGTTTTGTGCAGTTCACACTCGCGCTATTTTTCGCGTCGCACTGTTTTTTGTAGTTTATCACTCGTGCTATTTTGCGCGTCGCACTGTTTTGTGCAGTTTATCACTCGCGCTATTTTGCGCGTCGCACTGTTTTGTGCAGTTCACACTCGCGCTATTTTTCGCGTCGCACTGTTTTTTGTAGTTTATCAGTCGCGCTATTTTGCGCGTCGCACTATTTTGTGCAGTTTATCACTCACGCTATTTTGCGCGTCGCACTGTTTTGTGTAGTTTATCACTCGCGCTATTTTGCGCCTTGCACTGTTTTGTGCAGTTGAGGCTCGCACTGTTTTGCACTGTACTGTTTTGTGCAGGTCACACTCGCGCTATTTTTCGCGTCGCACTGTTTTGTGCAGTTTATCACTCGCGCTATTTTGCGCGTCGGACTGTTTTGTGCAGTTCACACTCGCGCTATTTTTCGCGTCGCACTGTTTTTTGTAGTTTATCGCTCGTGCTATTTTGCGCGTCGCACTGCTTTGTGCAGTTTATCACTCACGCTATTTTGCGCGTCGCACTGTTTTGTGCAGTTTATCACTCGCGCTATTTTGCGCCTTGCACTGTTTTGTGCAGTTGAGGCTCGCACTGTTTTGCGCTGCACTGTTTTGTACAGGTCACACTCGCGCTATTTTTCGCGTCGCACTGTTTTGTGCAGTTTATCACTCGCGCTATTTTGCGCATTGCACTGTTTTGTGCAGTTGAGACTCGCGCTATTTTGCGCCGCACTGTTTTGTGCAGTTTATCACTCACGCTATTTTGCGCGTCGCACTGTTATGTGCAGTTCACACTCGCGTTATTTTGCGCGTCGCACTGTTTTGTGCGGTTCACACTCGCGCTATTTTGCGCATTGCATTATTTTGTGCAATTTATCACTCGCGCTATTTTGCGCGTCGCACTGTTTTGTGCGGTTACCACACGCGCTATTTTGCGCGTAAGACTATTTTGTGCGGTTCACACTCGCGCTATTTTCGGCGTCGCACTATTTTGTGCAGTTTATCACTCACGCTATTTTGCGCGTCGCACTGTTTTGTGCAGTTCACACTCGCGCTATTTTTCGCGTCGCACTGTTTTTTGTAGTTTATCACTCACGCTATTTTGCGCGTCGCACTGTTTTGTGCAGTTTATCACTCGCGCTATTTTGCGTGTCGCACTGTTTTGTGCAGTTCACACTCGCGCTATTTTTCGCGTCGCACTGTTTTGTGCAGTTTATCACTCACGCTATTTTGCGCGTCGCACTGTTTTGTGCAGTTTATCACTCGCGCTATTTTGCGCCTTGCACTGTTTTGTGCAGTTGAGGCTCGCACTGTTTTGCACTGTACTGTTTTGTGCAGGTCACACTCGCGCTATTTTTCGCGTCGCACTGTTTTGTGCAGTTTATCACTCGCGCTATTTTGCGCGTCGGACTGTTTTGTGCAGTTCACACTCGCGCTATTTTTCGCGTCGCATTGTTTTTTGTAGTTTATCACTCGTGCTATTTTGCGCGTCGCACTGCTTTGTGCAGTTTATCACTCACGCTATTTTGCGCGTCGCACTGTTTTGTCCAGTTTATCACTCGCGCTATTTTGCGCCTTGCACTATTTTGTGCAGTTGAGGCTCGCACTGTTTTGCGCTGCACTGTTTTGTACAGGTCACACTCGCGCTATTTTTCGCGTCGCACTGTTTTGTGCAGTTTATCACTCGCGCTATTTTGCGCATTGCACTGTTTTGTGCAGTTGAGACTCGCGTTATTTTGCGCCGCACTGTTTTGTGCAGTTCACACTTGCGCTATTTTGCACGTCACACTATTCTGTGCAGTTCATCACTCGCTCTATTTTGCACGTCGCACTGTTTTATACAGTTCACACTCGTGCTATTTTGCGTGTCGCACTGTTTGTTGCAGTTTATCTCTCACGCTATTTTGCGCGTCGCACTGTTTTGTATAGTTTATCACTCGTGCTATTTTGCGTGTCGCACTGTTTTGGGCGGTTAGCACACGTGTTATTTCGCGCGTAACACTGTTTTGTGCGGTTCACACTCGCGCTGTTTTCTCCGTTGCACTATTTTGTGCAGTTTATCACTCGCGCTATTTTGCGCGTCGCACTGTTTGTTGCAGTTTATCTCTCGAGCTATTTTGCGCATCGCCCTGTTTTGTGCAGTTTATCACTCGCGCTATTTTGCGTGTCGCACTGTTTTGTGCGGTTAGCACACGTGCTATTTTGCGCATAACACTGTTTTGTGCGGTTCACACTCGCGCCATTTTCTGCGTCGCACTATTTTGTGTAGTTTATCACTCGCGCTATTTTGCGCGTCGCACGGTTTTTTACAGTTTATCACTCGCGCTACTTTGCGCGTCGCACTGTTTTGTGCAGCTTATCACGCGCGCTTTTTTGCGCGTCGCACTGTTTTGTGCAGTTCACACTCGCGCTATTATGCGCGTCACACTTTTTTTTACAGTTTATCACTCGCGCTATTTTACGCGTCGCACTGTTTTGGGCAGTTTATCACTCGCGCTATTTTGCGCGTCGCACTGTTTTGCGCAGTTTATCACTCGCGCTATTTTGCGCCTTTCACAGTTTTGTGCAGTTGAGACTCGCGCTATTTTGCGTCGCACTGTTTTGTGTAGTTCACACTCGCGCTATTTTGCGCGTCGCTCTGTTTTGCGCAGTTTATCACGCGCGCTATTTTGCGCGTCGCACTGTTTTCTACAGTTTATCACTCACCCTATTTTGCGCGTCGCACTGTTTTGTGCAGGTCACACTCGCGCTATTTTGCGCGTCGCACAGTTTTGTATAGTTTATCACTCGCGCTATTTTCCGCTTCGCACTGTTTTGTGCAGTTCACACTCGCGATATTTTGCGCGCCGCACTGTTTTTTGCAGTTTATCACCCGCGCTGTTTTGCGCGTCGCACTATTTTTTGCTGTCTATCACTCGCGCTATTTTGGGCGTCGCACTATTGTGTGCAGTTTATCACTCGCGCTATTTTGCGCGTCGCGCTGTTTTGTGCAGTTTATCACTCGCTCTATTTTGCGCGTCCCGCTGTTTTGTGCAGTTTATCACTTGCTCTATTTTGCGCATTGCATTGTTTTGTGCAGATGAGACTCGCGTTATTTTACGCATCGCACTATTTTGTGCAGTTTATCACTCGCGCTATTTTGCGCGTCGCACTGTTTTGTGCAGTTTATCACTCGCTTTATTTTGCGCGTCACACTGTTTTGT
Organism: Camellia japonica; assembly: GCA_030407325.1. Taxonomy (NCBI): domain Eukaryota; kingdom Viridiplantae; phylum Streptophyta; class Magnoliopsida; order Ericales; family Theaceae; genus Camellia; species Camellia japonica. The sequence goes on from JAPPVO010007957.1 coordinate 117,854, forward strand.
GCAGTTCACACTCGCGCTATTTTGCGCGTCGCACTGTTTGTTGCAGCTTATCACTCCCGCTATTTTGCGCATCGCACTGTTTTGTGCAGTTTATCACTCACGCTATTTTGCGCGTCGCACTGTTTTGTGCAGTTCACACTCGCGCTATTTTGCGCGTCGCACTGTTTGTGTCGTTCACACTCGCGTTATTTTGCGCATCGCACTATTTTGTGCAGTTTATCACTCGCGCTATTTTGCGCGTCGCACTGTTTTGTGCGGTTAGCACACGCGTTATTTTGCGCGTAAGAATGTTTTGTGCGGTTCACACTCGCACTATTTTCGGCGTCGCACTATTTTGTGCTGTTTATCAATCGCGCTTTTTTGCGCGTCGCACTGTTTTGTGTTGTTTATCACTCGCGCTATTTTGCGCGTGGCACTGTTTTGTGCAGTTTATCACTGGCGCTATTTTGCGCGTTGCACTGTTTTGTGCAGTTGAGACTCGCATTATTTTGCGCCGCACTATTTTGTGCAGGTCACACTCGCGCTATTTGGCGCGTCGCACTGTTTTGTGCAGTTTATCACTCGCGCTATTTTGCGCATTGCACTGTTTTGTGCAGTTGAGACTCGCGCTATTTTGCGCCGCACTATTTTGTGCAGTTCACACTCGCGCTATTTTGCGCGTCGCACTGTTCTGTCCAGTTCATCACTCGCGCTATTTTGCGCGTCACACTGTTTTGTATAGTTCACACTCGCGCTACTTTGCGTGTCGCACTGTTTGTTGCAGTTTATCTCTCGCGCTATTTTGCGCGTCGCACTGTTTTGTGCAGGTCACACTTGCGCTATTTTGCGCGTCGCACTGTTTTGTGCAGTTTATCACTGGCGCTATTTTCCACTTCGCACTGTTTTGTACAGTTCACACTCGCGATATTTTGCGCGTCGCACTATTTTGTACAGTTTATCACTCGCGCTATTTTGCGCGTCGCGCTGTTTTGTGCAGTTTATCACTCGCGCTATTTTGCGTCTCCGACTGTTTTGTGCAGTTTATCACTTGCTCTATTTTGCGCATTGCATTGTTTTGTGCAGTTGAGACTCGCGCTATTTTGCGCCGCACTGTTTTGTGCAGTTCACACTCGCGCTATTTTGCGCGTCGCACTGTTCTGTCCAGTTCATCACTGGCTCTATTTTGCTCGTCACACTGTTTTGTACAGTTCACACTCGCGGTATTTTGCGTGTCGCACTGTTTGTTGCAATTTATCTCTCGCGCTATTTTGCGCGTCGCACTGTTTTGTGCAGTTTATCACTCGTGCTATTTTGCATGTCGCACTGTTTTGTGCGGTTAGCACACGCGCTATTTTCCGCGTAAGACTGTTTTGTGCGGTTCACACTCGTGCTATTTTCTGCGTTGCAGTATTTTGTGCAGTTTATCACTCGCGCTATTTTGCGCGTCGCACTGTTTTGTGCAGTTCACACTTGCGCTAGTTTGCGCGTCGCACGGTTTTTTACAGTTTATCACTCTCGCTACTTTGCGCGTCGCACTGATTTGTGTTGTTTATCACGCGCGCTATTTTGCGCGTCGCACTGTTTTGTGCAGTTCACACTCGCGCTATTATCCGCGTCGCACTGTTTTTTTACAGTTTATCACTCGCGCTATTTTGCGCGTCGCACTGTTTTGGGCAGTTTATCACTCGCGCTATTTTGCGCGTTGCACTATTTTGTGCAGTTTATCACTCGCGCTATTTTGCGCCTTGCACAGTTTTGTGCAATTGAGACTCGCGCTATTTTGCATCGCACTGTTTTGTGCAGTTCACACTCGCGCTATTTTGCGCGTCGCTCAGTTTTGTGCAGTTTATCACTCGCTCTATTTTGCGCATCGCACTGTTTTCTATAGTTCACACGCATGCTATTTTGCGCGTCGTACTGTTTTGTGCAGTTTATCACTCGCGCTATTTTGCGCGTCGTACTGTCTTGTGCAGGTCACACTCGCGCTATTTTGCGCGTCGAACTGTTTTGTGCAGTTTATCACTCGCGCTATTTTGCACTTCGCACTGTTTTGTGCAGTTCACACTCACGATATTTTGCGCGTCACACTGTTTTGTACAGTTTATCACTGGCGCTATTTTGCGCGTCGCACTGTTTTGTGCAGTTTATCACTCGCGCTATTTTGCGCGTCGCGCTGTTTTGTGCAGTTTATCACTCGCGCTATTTTGCGTCTCCCACTGTTTTGTGCAGTTTATCACGTGCTCTATTTTGCGCATTGCATTATTTTCTGCATACAAAACATCGGGCACAAAACACACATCTCGGCGTAGCCGACTTCTTGCTTGTTACCTACATATATATATAGAGAGGGTGAGTTCGGATACTCAGTGAATGGTACGAGTAATAAAGGTTTGCATGAATAGTATCCGAGGTCTTTGCAAAACATACATATCATAGCTTGTTCAAAACATGCACTTGGCATAACTTATATCAAAACATGGGATGAACCATATTCATCAATCTTGATCTTGCAAAACTTGCTTACTTGTGTGACTTAGTCCCGTAGCCCTTTTTCACCGTATTGTGTGACTTAGGCCCGTAGCCCTTTTTCACCGTATTGTGTGACTTAGGCCCATAGCCCTTTTTCACCGTATTGTGCTGCGAAAGTTTAGAGTCCTCCAGCACGAGGGACCTATGTTACAAGGGCTTAAGTCCCCCAGTAACACGAAAGGCTTCCAAGAATATCATCAAAACAAAGCTTACTTGATACATAAACATAGAGATAATCATTCATGCTTGATCAAATACTTTTCTAAAACGAAGTAAAGCTTTAACAAATCTTTATAACATAACTTTATTAAATATATCACTCACTTGGTTCTTGGGACGTCGGGATCAAAGCAAAGGTCCAAGTCCTACAAACACATGGCAAAGTCTACTAAATGTACTTCTCAAAACAAGTCTTACATGCATGCAAATGATCTCGGGAAAACATGTTGGAAGTCAAAACACTGTTTTACACGTCAGGAAGACATGCTGGGTACCAACCAGATCTTTGCCGAGGTCCCACACCACCTGGCCGAGGTGTGGTTACCTAGGCTTCGGCGTGCGGCTGCATGCCGAGGTTCATGCGAGACGAGCTAAAGGTGTAAGTGATCATGCAAGGTAGGCCAAGGTGATACGATGCTTGGCCTAAGTGTAAGGTCTAGGCAAGAGTCTCGGTGACTCACTTCGGGAAGTGAGGTCTGGAGATCTGGGTTTTCACCCGGAAGAACATGAAGAACATGAATGAGATGAATGCCAAGATCATAACTTGTTTATACAAAAATCTGGGTTTTCATGCTATGAGTTCAAAATCGTGGACCTGGTACCCTACTTGAAGATCATAGAAAACAAATGAAAACATACATCTTGGTGCAAACTCTTGGATCAAAACATGGCTTTTCTTGAAGAACACATGAATACTATTTCCTCTTTTCAAAACCGAACTTCAAAGCAATGCATGGCTTACAAATCTTATTCAATCATGCAATGCATAACATAAACATAAAAACACATGAGCAGATCAAGAATCTAACCTTAGAACACGATCTAACGGTTCGATCTCTAGGGATCAAGCTTGGAAATCTAATCTCCTCCAAGAACTCCTCTTTCTCTCCTCTAGAGCTTCTCTCTCCTCTTCAAAACAAAGATATACAAATGATAGGTTTTCTCTCTGCCGGCTGATTTAACACTCGCTCGGACACGTGGCAACGGCTGGTTGGTTCTCCTCAAAAAGGTGATAGATTGACAAGACATGACTATGACAAAGCGTATCTAACAAGCTACACGGCAAGGCACTCCGGCAAGTAAGGATCTCGGCTAAGGACAAAGCTTCGGCGACTAAGATGACAATGACCTCGGCTAGGAAGGACAACACTTCACTAAGCTGTGCCACACCTTGGCCTAGATGTGCCACACCTCGGTCTAGGTCATACCACTCCCGGACAAGATCACTTAGGACAAAGATAACATCTCGGCCTAGATAATACACATATCGGCCTTGGTGATGAACACCTCGGCCCAGATAGTGACATCTCGGCCAATATGCCTTGGCGAAAGGTGGAGGTCAAACAAAGTGGTTCCAAAGTAGTTCTAGGCTTAAGATGACCTCGGCTTGGAATGACTTAGGCTTAACATAACTTAGGCTTAGCATAACAAGGGAGGAACAAAGCATACATATAATACTTAGGCAAATCATATACGTACAAAACAAGGCAAGATTCATGAATGCAACTTGACAAAAAAAAACATGGTTATGCAAATGCACATGAACATGACTATGGCATGAAATGTGGGTCCTTACAGCTATTTTGCGCATTGCACTGTTTTGTGCAGTTGAGAATCGCGCTATTTTGCGCCGCACTGTTTTGTGCAGCTCACACTCGCGCTATTTTGTGCGTCGCACTGCTCCGTCCAGTTCATCACTCGCCCTATTTTGCAGGTCACACTGTTTTGTACAGTTCACACTCGCGCTACTTTGCGTGTCGCACTGTTTGTTGCAGTTTATCACTCGCGCTATTTTGCGCGTCGCACTGTTTTGTGCAGGTCACACTCGTGCTATTTCGCGCGTCGCACTATTTTGTGCAGTTTATCACTAGCGCTATTTTGCACTTCACACTGTTTTGTGCAGTTCACACTCACGATATTTTGCGCGTCGCACTTTTTTGTACAGTTTATCACTTGCGCTATTTTGCGCGTCGCGCTGTTTTGTGCAGTTTATCACTCGCGCTATTTTGCGTCTCCGACTGTTTTGTGCAGTTTATCACTTGCTCTATTTTGCGCATTGCATTGTTTTCTGCAGTTGAGACTCGCGCTATTTTGTGCCGCACTGTTTTGTGCAGTTCACACTCGCGTTATTTTGCGCGTTGCACTGTTCTATCCAGTTCATCACTCGCTCTATTTTGCGCGTCGCACTGTTTTGTACAGTTCACACTCGCGCTATTTTGTGTGTCGCACTGTTTGTTGCAATTTATCTCTCGCGCTATTTTGCGCGTCGCACTGTTTTGTGCAGTTTTTCACTCGCGCTATTTTGCGTGTCGCACTGTTTTGTGCGGTTAGCACACGCGCTATTTTGCGCGTAAGACTGTTTTGTGCGGTTCACACTCATGCCATTTTCTGCGTCGCACTATTTTGTGCAGTTCATCACTCGCGTTATTTTGCGCGTCGCACTGTTTTGTGCAGTTCACACTTGCGCTAGTTTGCGCGTCGCACGATTTTTTACAGTTTATCACTCTCGCTACTTTGCGCGTCGCACTGTTTTGTGCAGTTTATCACGCGCGCTATTTTGCGCGTCGCACTGTTTTGTCCAGTTCACACTCGCGCTATTATGCGCGTCGCACTATTTTTTACAGTTTATCACTCGCGCTATTTTGCGCGTCGCACTGTTTTGGGCAGTTTATCACTCGCGCTATTTTGCGCTTTGCACTATTTTGTGCAGTTTATCACTCGCGCTATTTTGCGCCTTGAACAGTTTTCTGCAGTTGAGGCTCGCGCTATTTTGCTTCGCACCGTTTTGTGCAGTTCACACTCGCGCTATTTTGCGCGTCGCTCTGTTTTGTGCAGTTTATCACTCGCGCTATTTTGCGCATCGCACTGTTTTCTGCAGTTCACACTCGTGCTATTTTGCGCGTCGCACTGTTTTGTGCAGTTTATCACTCGCGCTATTTTGCGCGTCGTACTGTTTTGTGCTGTTTATCACTCGCGCTATTTTGCACGTCGCACTGTTTTGTGCTGTTTATCACTCGCGCTATTTTGCGCGTCGCACTGTTTTGTGCTGTTTATCACTCGCGCTATTTTGGACTTCGCACTGTTTTGTGCAGTTCACACTCGCGATATTTTGCGCGTCGCACTGTTTTGTACAGTTTATCACTCGCGCTATTTTGCGCGTCGCACTGTTTTGTGCAGTTTATCACTCGCGCTATTTTGCGCGTCGCGCTGTTTTGTGCAGTTTATCACTCGCGCTATTTTCCGTCTCCGACTGTTTTGTGCAGTTTATCACTTGCTCTATTTTGCGCATTACATTGTTTTGTGCAGTTGAGACTCGCGCTATTTTGCGTTGCACTGTTTTGTACAGTTCACATTCGCGCTATTTTGCGTGTCGCACTGTTTTGTGCAGTTTATCACTCGCTCTATTTTGCGCGTCGCACTGTTTTGTGTAGTTGACACTCGCGCTATTTTGCGCATCGCACTGTTTGTTGCAGTTTATCACTCGCGGTATTTTGCGCGTCGCACTGTTTTGTGCAGTTTATCACTCCCGCTATTTTGCGCGTCGCACTGTTTTGTGCAGTTCACACTCGCGCTACTTTGCACGTCGCACTGTTTTGTGCAGTTCACACTCGCGTTATTTTACGCGTCGCACTATTTTGTGCAGTTTATCACTCGCGCTATTTTGCGCGTCGCACTGTTTTGTGTGGTTAGCACACGCGGTATTTTGCGGGTAAGAATGTTTTGTACGGTTCACACTGGCGCTATTTTGTGCGTCGCACTATTTTGTGCAGTTTATCACTCGCGCTATTTTGCGCGTCGTACTGTTTTGTGCAATTCACACTCGCGCTATTTTGCGCGTCGCACTGTTTTGTGCAATTTATCACTCGCGCTATTTTGTGCGTCGCACTATTTTGTGCAGTTTATCACTGGCGCTATTTTGCGCCTTGCACTGTTTTGTGCAGTTGAGACTCGCACTATTTTGCGCCGCACTGTTTTGTGCAGGTCACACTCGCGCTATTTTTCGCGTCGCACTATTTTGTGCAGTTTATCACTCGTGCTATTTTGTGCATTGCCCTGTTTTGTGCAGTTGAGACTTGCGCTATTTTGCGCCACACTGTTTCGTGCAGTTCACACTCGCGCTATTTTGCGCGTCGCACTGTTCTGTGCAGTTCATCACAAGCTCTATTTTGCGCGTCACACTATTTTCTACAGTTCACACTCGCGCTATTTTGCGTGTTGCTCTGTTTGTTGCGGTTTATCTCTCGCGCTATTTTGCACCGTCGCACTGTTTTGTGCAGTTTAGCACTCGCGCTATTTTGCGGGTCGCACTGTTTTGTGCGGTTAGCACACGCGCTATTTTGCGTGTAACACTGTTTTGTGCGGTTCACACTCACGTTATTTTCTGCATCGCACTATTTTGCGCAGTTTATCACTCGCGCTATTTTGCGCGTCGCACTGTTTTGTGCAGTTCACACTCGCGGTATTTTGCGCGTGGGACGGTTTTTTACAGTTTATCACTCGCGCTAGTTTGCGCATCGCACTGTTTTGTGCGGTTTATCACGCGCGCCATTTTGCGCGTCGCACTGTTTTTTACAGTTTATCAATCGCGCTATTTTGCGCGTTGCACTGTTTTGTGCAGTTTATCACACGCGCTATTTTGCGCCTTGCACAGTTTTGTGCAGTTGAGACTCGCGCTATTTTGCGTCGCACTGTTTTGTGCTGTTCACACTCGCGCGGTTTTGCGCGTCGCTCTATTTTGTGCAGTTTATCACTCGCGCTATTTTGCGCATCGCACTGTTTTCTGCAGTTCACATTCGTGCTATTTTGCGCGTCGCACTGTTTTGTGCAGTTTATCACTCGCGCTATTTTGCGCGTCGCACTATTTTTTGCTTTTTATCACTCGTGCTATTTTGCGCGTCGTACTATTTTGTGCAGTTAATCACTCGCGCTGTTTTGCGCATCGCGCTGTTTTGTGCAGTTTATCACTCGCACTATTTTGCGCGTCCCACTGTTTTGTGCAGTTTATCACATGCTCTACTTTGTGCATTGCACTGTTTTGTGCGGTTGAGACTCGCACTATTTTGCGCCTCACTGTTTTGTGCAGTTTATCACTCGCTCTATTTTGCGCATCGCACTATTTTGTGCAGTTGACACTCGCGCTATTTTGCGCGTCGTACTATTTTGTGCAGTTAATCACTCGCGCTGTTTTGCGCATCGCGCTGTTTTGTGCAGTTTATCACTCGCACTATTTTGCGCGTCCCACTGTTTTGTGCAGTTTATCACATGCTCTACTTTGTGCATTGCACTGTTTTGTGCGGTTGAGACTCGCACTATTTTGCGCCTCACTGTTTTGTGCAGTTTATCACTCGCTCTATTTTGCGCATCGCACTATTTTGTGCAGTTGACACTCGCGCTATTTTGCGCGTCGCACTGTTTGTTGCAGTTTATCACTCGCGGTATTTTGCGCGTCGCACTGTTTTGTGCAGTTTATCACTCCCGCTATTTTGCGCGTTGCACTGTTTTGTGTAGTTCACACTCGCGCCATTATGCGCGTCGCACTGTTTTTTACAGTTTATCAATCGCGCTATTTTGCACGTTGCACTGTTTTGTGCAGTTTATCACTCGTGGTATTTTGCGCCTTGCACAGTTTTGTGCAGTTGGGACTCGCACTGTTTTGTGCTGTTCACACTCGCGCTATTTTGCGCGTCGCTCTGTTTTGTACAGTTTATCACTCGCGCTATTTTGCGCATCGCACTGTTTTCTGCAGTTCACACTCGTGCTATTTTGCGCGTCGCACTGTTTTGTGCAGTTTATCACTCGCGCTATTTTGCGCGTCGCACTGTTTGTTGCAGTTTATCACTCGCGGTATTTTGCGCGTCGCACTGTTTTGTGCAGTTTATCACTCCCGCTATTTTGCGCGTCGCACTGTTTTGTGTAGTTCACACTCGCGCCATTATGCGCGTCGCACTGTTTTTTACAGTTTATCAATCGCGCTATTTTGCGCGTTGCACTGTTTTGTGCAGGTTATCACTCGTGGTATTTTGCGCCTTGCACAGTTTTGTGCAGTTGGGACTCGCGCTATTTTGCGTCGCACTGTTTTGTGCTGTTCACACCCGCGCTATTTTGCGCGTCGCCCTGTTTTGTACAGTTTATCACTCTCGCTATTTTGCGCATCGCACTGTTTTCTGCAGTTCACACTCGTGCTATTTTGCGCGTCGCACTGTTTTGTGCAGTTTATCACTCGCGCTATTTTGCGCGTCGCACTATTTTTTGCTTTTTATCACTCGCGCTATTTGCGCGTCGCACTGTTTTTGCAGTTTATCACTCGCGCTGTTTTGCGCATCGCGCTGTTTTGTGCAGTTTATCACTCGCACTATTTTGCGCGTCCCACTGTTTTGTGCAGTTTATCACATGCTCTACATTGTGCATTGCTTTGTTTTGTGCAGTTGAGACTCGCACTATTTTGCGCCGCAATGTTTTGTGCAGTTCACACTCGCGCTATTTTGCGCGTCGCACTGTTTTGTGTAGTTTGTCACTCGCTCTATTTTGCGCATCGCACTATTTTGTGCAGTTGAGACTCACGCTATTTTGCGCGTCGCACTATTTGTTGCAGTTTATCACTCGCGGTATTTTGCGCGTCGCACTGTTTTGTGCAGTTTATCACTCCCGCTATTTTGCGCGTCGCACTATTTTGTGCAGTTCACACTCGCGTTATTTTATGCATCGCACTATTTTGTGCAATTTATCACTCACGCTATTTTGCGCGTCGCATTGTTTTGTACGGTTAGCACACGCACTATTTTGCGCAGAAGACTGTTTTGTGCGGTTCAAACTGGCGCTATTTTGTGCGTCTCACTATTTTGTGCAGTTTATCACTCGCGCTATTTTGCGCATCGCACTGTTTTGTGCAATTCACACTCGCGCTATTGTGCGCGTCGCACTGTTTTGTGCAGTTTATCACTCGCTCTATTTTGCGCGTCGCACTATTTTGTGCAGTTCACACTCGCGCTATTTTGCGCGTCGCACTGTTTATTGCAGTTTATCACTCGCGGTATTTTGCGCGTCGCACTATTTTGTGCTATTTATCACTCACGCTATTTTGTGCGGCGCACTGTTTTGTGCAGTTCACACTCACGCTATTTTGCGCGTCGCACTGTTTTGTGCTGTTCACACTCGCGCTATTTTGCGCCTCGCACTATTTTGTGCCGTTTATCACTCGCGCTATTTTGCGCGTTGCACTGTTGTGTGCGGTTAGCACACGCGCTATTTTGCGCGTAAGACTGTTTTGTGCGGTTCACACACGCGCTATTTTGGGCGTCGCACTATTTTGTCCAGTTTATCACTCGCTCTATTTTGCGCGTCGCACTGTTTTGTGCAGTTCACACTCGCGCTATTTTACGCGTCGCACTATTTTTTTGTAGTTTATCACTCGCGCTATTTTGCGCATCTCCCTGTTTTGTGCAGTTGAGAATCGCGCTATTTTGCGCCGCACTGTTTTGTGCAGTTCACACTCGCGCTATTTTGCGCGTCGCACTGTTCTGTGCAGTTCATCACTCGCTCTATTTTGCGGGTCACACTATTTTGTACAGTTCACACTAGCACTATTTTGCGTGTCGCGCTGTTTTTTGCAGTTTATCTCTCGCACTATTTTGCAGCGTCGCACTGTTTTGTGCAGTTTATCACTCGCGCTATTTTGCGTGTCTCACTGTTTTGTGCGGTTAGCACACGCGCTATTTTGCGCGTAACACTGTTTTGTGCGGTTCACAATCGCGCTATTTTCTGGGTCGCACTATTTTGTGCAGTTTACCACTCGCACTATTTTGCGCGTCGCACTGTTTTGTGCAGTTCACACTCGCGCTATTTTGGGCGTCGCATGGCTTTTTACAGTTTGTCACTCGCTCTACTTTGCGCGTCGCACTGTTTTGGGCAGTGTATCACGCGCGCTATTTTGCGCGTCGCACTGTTTTGTGCAGTTCACACTCGCGCTATTATGCGCGTCGCACTGTTTTTTACAGTTTATCACTCGCGCTATTTTGCGCGTTGCACTGTTTTGTGCAGTTTATCACTCGCGCTATTTTGCGTCGCACTGTTTTGTGCAGTTCACACTCACGCTATTTTGCGCGTCGCTCTGTTTTGTGCAGTTTATCACTCGCGCTATTTTGCGCATCGCACTGTTTTCTGCAGTTCACACTCGTGCTATTTTGCGCGTCGCACTATTTTGTGCAGTTTATCACTTGCGCTATTTTGCGCGTCGCACTGTTTTATGCAGGTCACACTCGCGCTATTTTGCGCGTCCCAGTGTTTTGTGCAGTTTGTCACTCGCGCTATTTTGCGCTACGCACTGTTTTGTGTAGTTCGCGATGTTTTGTGCGTCGCACTGTTTTGTGCAGTTTATCACTCGCGCAATTTTGCGCTTCACACTATTTTTTGCTTTTTATCACTCGCGCTATTTTGCGCGTCGCACTGTTTTTTGCAGTTTATCACCCGCGCTGTTTTGCGCTCGCGCTACTTTGTACAGTTTATCACTCGTGCTATTTTGCGCGTCCCAATGTTTTGTGCAGTTTATCACTTGCTCTATTTTTTGCATTGCATTGTTTTGTGCAGTTGAGACTCGCGCTATTTTGCGCGGCACTGTTTTGTTCAGTTCACACTCGCGCTATTTTGCGCGTCGCACTATTCTGTGCAGTTCATCACTCTCTCTATTTTGCGCGTCACACTGTTTTGTACAGTTCACACTCGCGCTATTTTGCGCGTCGCACTGTTTTTGCAGTTTACACTCGCGCTATTTTGCGTGTTTTCTCTTCGCACTGTTTTGTGCAGTTTATCACTCGCGCTATTTTGCGTGTCGCACTGTTTTGTGTGGTTAGCACACGCGCTATTTTCCGCGTAACACTGTTTTGTGCGGTTCACAATGGCGCTATTTTCTGCGTCGCACTATTTTGTGCAGTTTATCACTCGCGCTATTTTGCGCGTCACACTGTTTTGTGCAGTTCACACTCGCGCTATTTTGCGCGTCGCACGGCATTTTACAGTTTATCACTCGCGCTACTTTGCGCGTCGCACTGTTTTGTGCAGTTTCTCACGCGCGCTATTTTGCCCGTCGCACTGTTTTGTGCAGTTCACACTCGCGCTATTTTGCGCGTCGCACGGCATTTTACAGTTTATCACTCGCGCTACTTTGCGCGTCGCACTGTTTTGTGCAGTTTCTCACGCGCGCTATTTTGCCCGTCGCACTGTTTTGTGCAGTTCACACTCGCGCTATTATGCGCATCGCACTGTTTTTTACAGTTTATCACTCGCGCTATTTTGCGCATTGCACTGTTTTGTGCAGTTTATCACTCGCGCTATTTTGCGCCTTGCAAAGTTTTGTGCAGTTGAGACTCGCGCTATTTTGCGGCTCGCACTGTTTTGTGCAGTTCACACTTGCGCTATTTTGCGCGTCGCTCTGTTTTGTGTAGTTTATCACTCGCGCTATTTTGCGCATCGCACTATTTTCTGCAGTTCACACTCGTGCTATTTTGCGCGTCGCACTGTTTTGTGCAGTTTATCACTCGTGCTATTTTGCGCGTCGCACTGTTTTGTGCAGGTCACACTCGCGCTATTTTGCGCGTCGCACTGTTTTGTGCAGTTTGTCACTCGCTCTATTTTGCGCTTCGCACTGTTTTGTGCAGTTCACACTCGCGATATTTTGCGCGTCGCACTGTTTTGTGCAGTTTATCACTTGCTCTATTTTGCGCGTCACACTGTTTTGTACAGTTCACACTCGCGCTATTTTGCGTGTCGCACTGTTTGTTGCAGTTTATCTCTCACGCTATTTTGCAGCGTCGCACTGTTTTGTGCAGTTTATCACTCGCGCAATTTTGCGCGTCACACTATTTTTTGCTTTTTATCACTCGCGCTATTTTGCGCGTCGCACTGTTTTTTGCAGTTTATCACCCGCGCTGTTTTGCGCTCGCGCTAATTGTACCAATTTATCACTCGTGCTATTTGCGCGCCCAATGTTTTGTGAGTTTATCACTTGCTCTTTTTTGCATTGCATGTTTTTGTGCAGTGAGACTCGCGCTATTTTGCGCGGCATGTTTTTTGTCAGTTCACACTCGCGCTAATTTGCGCGTCGCACTGTTCTGTGCCGTTCATCACTCTCTCTATTTTGGCGTCACACTGTTTTGTACAGTTCACACTCGCGCTATTTGCGTGTCGCACTGTTTGTTGCAGTTTATCTCTCGCGCTATTTTGCAGCGTCGCACTGTTTTGTGCAGTTTATCACTCGCGCTATTTTGCGTGTCGCACTGTTTTGTGTGGTTAGCACACGCGCTATTTTCCGCGTAACACTGTTTTGTGCGGTTCACAATGGCGCTATTTTCTGCGTCGCACTATTTTGTGCAGTTTATCACTCGCGCTATTTTGCGCGTCGCACTGTTTTGTGCAGTTCACACTCGCGCTATTTTGCGCGTCGCACGGCATTTTACAGTTTATCACTCGCGCTACTTTGCGCGTCGCACTGTTTTGTGCAGTTTCTCACGCGCGCTATTTTGCCCGTCGCACTGTTTTGTGCAGTTCACACTCGCGCTATTATGCGCGTCGCACTGTTTTTTACAGTTTATCACTCGCGCTATTTTGCGCATTGCACTGTTTTGTGCAGTTTATCACTCGCGCTATTTTGCGCCTTGCAAAGTTTTGTGCAGTTGAGACTCGCGCTATTTTGCGGCTCGCACTGTTTTGTGTAGTTCACACTTGCGCCATTATGCGCGTCGCACTGTTTTTTACAGTTTATCAATCGCGCTATTTTGCACGTTGCACTGTTTTGTGCAGTTTATCACTCGTGGTATTTTGCGCCTTGCACAGTTTTGTGCAGTTGGGACTCGCACTGTTTTGTGCTGTTCACACTCGCGCTATTTTGCACGTCGCTCTGTTTTGTACAGTTTATCACTCGCGCTATTTTGCGCATCGCACTGTTTTCTGCAGTTCACACTCGTGCTATTTTGCGCGTCGCACTGTTTTGTGCAGTTTATCACTCGCGCTATTTTGCGCGTCGCACTGTTTGTTGCAGTTTATCACTCGCGTATTTTGCGCGTCGCACTGTTTTGTGCAGTTTATCACTCCCGCTATTTTGCGCGTCGCACTGTTTTGTGTAGTTCACACTCGCGCCATTATGCGCGTCGCACTGTTTTTTACAGTTTATCAATCGCGCTATTTTGCGCGTTGCACTGTTTTGTGCAGTTTATCACTCGTGGTATTTTGCGCCTTGCACAGTTTTGTGCAGTTGGGACTCGCGCTATTTTGCGTCGCACTGTTTTGTGCTGTTCACACCCGCGCTATTTTGCGCGTCGCCCTGTTTTGCACAGTTTATCACTCTCGCTATTTTGCGCGTCGCACTGTTTTTTGCTTTTTATCACTCGCGCTATTTTGCGCGTCGCACTGTTTTGTGCAGTTTATCACTCGCGCTATTTTGCGCGTCGCACTGTTTTTTGCTTTTTATCACTCGCGCTATTTTGCGCGTCGCACTGTTTTGTGCAGTTTATCACTCGCGCTGTTTTGCGCATCGCGCTGTTTTGTGCAGTTTATCACTCGCACTATTTTGCGCGTCCCACTGTTTTGTGCAGTTTATCACATGCTCTACTTTGTGCATTGCTTTGTTTTGTGCAGTTGAGACTCGCACTATTTTGCGCCGCAATGTTTTGTGCAGTTCACACTCGCGCTATTTTGCGCGTCGCACTGTTTTGTGTAGTTTGTCACTCGCTCTATTTTGCGCATCACACTATTTTGTGCAGTTGAGACTCACGCTATTTTGTGCGTCGCACTATTTGTTGCAGTTTATCACTCGCGGTATTTTGCGCGTCGCACTGTTTTGTGCAGTTTATCACTCCCGCTATTTTGCGCGTCGCACTGTTTTGTGTAGTTCACACTCGCGCCATTGTGCGCGTCGCACTGTTTTTTACAGTTTATCAATCGCGCTATTTTGCGCGTTGCACTGTTTTGTACAGTTTATCACTCGTGGTATTTTGCGCCTTGCACAGTTTTGTGCAGTTGGGACTCGCGCTATTTTGCGTCGCACTGTTTTGTGCTGTTCACACCCGCGCTATTTTGCGCGTCGCCCTGTTTTGTACAGTTTATCACTCTCGCTATTTTGCGCATCGCACTGTTTTCTGCAGTTCACACTCGTGCTATTTTGCGCGTCGCACTGTTTTGTGCAGTTTATCACTCGCGCTATTTTGCGCGTCGCACTGTTTTTTGCTTTTTATCACTCGCGCTATTTTGCGCGTCGCACTGTTTTGTGCAGTTTATCACTCGCGCTGTTTTGCGCATCGCGCTGTTTTGTGCAGTTTATCACTCGCACTATTTTGCGCGTCCCACTGTTTTGTGCAGTTTATCACATGCTCTACTTTGTGCATTGCTTTGTTTTGTGCAGTTGAGACTCGCACTATTTTGCGCCGCAATGTTTTGTGCAGTTCACACTCGCGCTATTTTGCGCGTCGCACTGTTTTGTGTAGTTTATCACTCGCTCTATTTTGCGCATCGCACTATTTTGTGCAGTTGAGACTCACGCTATTTTGCGCGTCGCACTATTTGTTGCAGTTTATCACTCCCGGTATTTTGCGCGTCGCACTGTTTTGTGCAGTTTATCACTCCCGCTATTTTGCGCGTCGCACTGTTTTGTGCAGTTCACACTCGCGCTATTTTGCGCGTCGCACTATTTTGTGCAGTTCACACTCGCGTTATTTTATGCATCGCACTATTTTGTGCAATTTATCACTCACGCTATTTTGCGCGTCGCATTGTTTTGTACGGTTAGCACACGCACTATTTTGCGCAGAAGACTGTTTTGTGCGGTTCAAACTGGCGCTATTTTGTGCGTCTCACTATTTTGTGCAGTTTATCACTCGCGCTATTTTGCGCATCGCACTGTTTTGTGCAATTCACACTCGCGCTATTGTGCGCGTCGCACTGTTTTGTGCAGTTTATCACTCGCTCTATTTTGCGCGTCGCACTGTTTTGTGCAGTTCACACTCGCGCTATTTTGCGCGTCGCACTGTTTATTGCAGTTTATCACTCGCGGTATTTTGCGCGTCGCACTATTTTGTGCTATTTATCACTCACGCTATTTGTGCGGCGCACTGTTTTGTGCAGTTCACACTCACGCTATTTTGCGCGTCGCACTGTTTTGTGCTGTTCACACTCGCGCTATTTTGCGCCTCGCACTATTTTGTGCCGTTTATCACTCGCGCTATTTTGCGCGTTGCACTGTTGTGTGCGGTTAGCACACGCGCTATTTTGCGCGTAAGACTGTTTTGTGCGGTTCACACACGCGCTATTTTGGGCGTCGCACTATTTTGTCCAGTTTATCACTCGCTCTATTTTGCGTGTCGCACTGTTTTGTGCAGTTCACACTCGCGCTATTTTACGCGTCGCACTATTTTTTGTAGTTTATCACTCGCGCTATTTTGCGCATTTCCCTGTTTTGTGCAGTTGAGAATCGCGCTATTTTGCGCCGCACTGTTTTGTGCAGTTCACACTCGCGCTATTTTGCGCGTCGCACTGTTCTGTGCAGTTCATCACTCGCTCTATTTTGCGGGTCACACTATTTTGTACAGTTCACACTAGCACTTTTGTGTGTCGCGCTGTTTTTGCAGTTTATCTCTCGCACTATTTTGCAGCGTCGCACTGTTTTGTGCAGTTTATCACTCGCGCTATTTTGCGTGTCTCACTGTTTTGTGCGGTTAGCACACGCGCTATTTTGCGCGTAACACTGTTTTGTGCGGTTCACAATCGCGCTATTTTCTGGGTCGCACTATTTTGTGCAGTTTACCACTCGCGCTATTTTGCGCGTCGCACTGTTTTGTGCAGTTCACACTCGCGCTATTTTGGGCGTCGCATGGCTTTTTACAGTTTGTCACTCGCGCTACTTTGCGCGTCGCACTGTTTTGTGCAGTGTATCACGCGCGCTATTTTGCGCGTCGCACTGTTTTGTGCAGTTCACACTCGCGCTATTATGCGCGTCGCACTGTTTTTTGCAGTTTATCACTCGCGCTATTTTGCGCGTTGCACTGTTTTGTGCAGTTTATCACTCGCGCTATTTTGCGTCGCACTGTTTTGTGCAGTTCACACTCACGCTATTTTGCGCGTCGCTCTGTTTTGTGCAGTTTATCACTCGCGCTATTTTGCGCATCGCACTGTTTTCTGCAGTTCACACTCGTGCTATTTTGCGCGTCGTACTATTTTGTGCAGTTTATCACTCGCGCTATTTTGCGCGTCGCACTGTTTTATGCAGGTCACACTCGCGCTATTTTGCGCGTCCCAGTGTTTTGTGCAGTTTGTCACTCACGCTATTTTGCGCTACGCACTGTTTTGTGTAGTTCGCGATGTTTTGTGCGTCGCACTGTTTTGTGCAGTTTATCACTCGCGCAATTTTGCGCTTCACACTATTTTTTGCTTTTTATCACTCGCGCTATTTTGCGCGTCGCACTGTTTTTTGCAGTTTATCACCCGCGCTGTTTTACGCTCGCGCTACTTTGTACAGTTTATCACTCGTGCTATTTTGCGCGTCCCAATGTTTTGTGCAGTTTATCACTTGCTCTATTTTTTGCATTGCATTGTTTTGTGCAGTTGAGACTCGCGCTATTTTGCGCGGCACTGTTTTGTTCAGTTCACACTCGCGCTATTTTGCGCGTCGCACTATTCTGTGCAGTTCATCACTCTCTCTATTTTGCGCGTCACACTGTTTTGTACAGTTCACACTCGCGCTATTTTGCGTGTCGCACTGTTTGTTGCAGTTTATCTCTCGCGCTATTTTGCAGCGTCGCACTGTTTTGTGCAGTTTATCACTCGCGCTATTTTGCGTGTCGCACTGTTTTGTGTGGTTAGCACACGCGCTATTTTCCGCGTAACACTGTTTTGTGCGGTTCACAATGGCGCTATTTTCTGCGTCGCACTATTTTGTGCAGTTTATCACTCGCGCTATTTTGCGCGTCACACTGTTTTGTGCAGTTCACACTCGCGCTATTTTGCGCGTCGCACGCATTTTACAGTTTATCAACTCGCGCTACTTTGCGCGTCGCACTGTTTTGTGCAGTTTCTCACGCGCGCTATTTTGCCCGTCGCACTGTTTTTGCAGTTCACACTCGCGCTATTTTGCGCGTCGCACGGCATTTTACAGTTTATCACTCGCGCTACTTTGCGCGTCGCACTGTTTTGTGCAGTTTCTCACGCGCGCTATTTTGCCCGTCGCACTGTTTTGTGCAGTTCACACTCGCGCTATTATGCGCGTCGCACTGTTTTTTACAGTTTATCACTCGCGCTATTTTGCGCATTGCACTGTTTTGTGCAGTTTATCACTCGCGCTATTTTGCGCCTTGCAAAGTTTTGTGCAGTTGAGACTCGCGCTATTTCGCAGCTCGCACTGTTTTGTGCAGTTCACACTTGCGCTATTTTGCGCGTCGCTCTGTTTTGTGTAGTTTATCACTCGCGCTATTTTGCGCATCGCACTATTTTCTGCAGTTCACACTCGTGCTATTTTGCGCGTCGCACTGTTTTGTGCAGTTTATCACTCGAGCTATTTTGCGCGTCGCACTGTTTTGTGCAGGTCACACTCGCGCTATTTTGCGCGTCGCACTGTTTTGTGCAGTTTGTCACTCGCGTTATTTTGCGCTTCGCACTGTTTTGTGCAGTTCACACTCGCGATGTTTTGCGCGTCGCACTGTTTTGTGCAGTTTATCACTAGCTCTATTTTGCGCGTCACACTGTTTTGTACAGTTCACACTCGCGCTATTTTGCGTGTCGCACTGTTTGTTGCAGTTTATCTCTCACGCTATTTTGCAGCGTCGCACTGTTATGTGCAGTTTATCACTCGCGCTATTTTGCGTGTCACACTGTTTTGTGCGGTTAGCACACGCGCTATTTTCCGCGTAACACTGTTTTGTGCGGTTCACAATCGCGCTATTTTCTGCGTCGCACTATTTTGTACAGTTTATCACTCGCGCTATTTTGCGCGTCGCACTGTTTTGTGCAGTTCACACTCGCGCTATTTTGCGCGTCGCACGGCATTTTACAGTTTATCACTCGCGCTACTTTGCGCGTCGCACTGTTTTGTGCAGTTTATCACGCGCGCTATTTTGCCCGTCGCACTGTTTTGTGCAGTTCACACTCGCGCTATTATGCGCGTCGCACTGTTTTTTACAGTTTATCACTCGCGCTATTTTGCGCATTGCACTGTTTTGTGCAGTTTATCACTCGCGCTATTTTGCGCCTCGCAAAGTTTTGTGCAGTTGAGACTCGCGCTATTTTGCGGCTCGCACTGTTTTGTGCAGTTCACACTCGCGCTATTTTGCGCGTCGCTCTGTTTTGTGTAGTTTATCACTCGCGCTATTTTGCGCATCGCACTGTTTTCTGCAGTTCACACTCGTGCTATTATGCGCGTCGCACTGTTTTGTGCTGTTTGTCACTCGCGCTATTTTGCGCGTCGCACTGTTTTGTGCAGGTCACACTCGCGCTATTTTGCGCGTCGCACTGTTTTGTGCAGTTTGTCACTCGCGCTATTTTGCGCTTCGTACTGTTTTGTGCAGTTCACACTCGCGATGTTTTGCGCGTCGCACTGTTTTGTGCAGTTTATCACTCGCGCTATTTTGCGCGTCACACTGTTTTTTGCTTTTTATCACTCGCGCTATTTTGCGCGTCGCACTGTTTTTTGCAGTTTATCACTCGCGCTGTTTTGCGCGTCGCGCTATTTTGTCCAGTTTATCACTCGTGCTATTTTGCGCGTCCCAATGTTTTGTGCAGTTTATCACTTTCTCTATTTTTTGCATTGCATTGTTTTGTGCAGTTGAGACTCGCCCAATTTTGCGCCGCGCTATTTTGTGCAGTTCACACTCGCGCTATTTTGCGCGTCGCACAGTTTTGTGCAGTTAACACTCGCGCTATTTTGCACGTCGCACTGTTTGTTGCAGTTTATCACTCGCGGTATTTTGCGCATCGCACTGTTTTGTGCAGTTTATCACTCCCGCTATTTTGCACGTCACACTGTTTTGTGCAGTTCACACTCGCGTTATTTTACGCATCGCACTCTTTTGTGCAGTTTATCACTCACGCTATTTTGCGCGTCGCACTGTTTTGTACGATTAGCACACGCGCTATTTTGCGCGTAAGAGTGTTTTGTGCGGTTTGCACTGGCGCTATTTTGTGTAGTTTATCACTCGCGCTATTTTGCGCGTCGCACTGTTTTGTGCAGTTCCCACTCGCCTTATTTTACGCATCGTACTCTTTTGTGCAGTTTATCACTCGCGCTATTTTGTGCGTCGCACTGTTTTGTACGATTAGCACACGCGCTATTTTGCGCGTAAGACTGTTTTGTGCGGTTCACACTGGCGCTATTTTGTGCGTCGCGCTATTTTGTGCAGTTTATCACTCGCGCTATTTTGCGCGTCGCACTGTTTTGTACGATTAGCACACGCGCTATTTTGCGCGTAAGACTATTTTGTGCGGTTCACACTGGCGCTATTTTGCGCGTAAGACTGTTTGTTGCAGTTTATCACTCGCGGTACTTTGCGGGTCGCACTGTTTTGTGCAGTTTCTCACTCACGCTATTTTGCGCATCGCACTGTTTTGTGCAGTTCACACTCGCGCTATTTTGCACCTCACACTGTTTTGTGCAGTTTATCACTCGCGCTATTTTGGGCGTCGCTCTATTTTGTGCAGTTTATCACTCGCGCTATTTTGCACGTCGCACTGTTTTGTGCAGTTCACACTCGCGGTATTTTATGCGTCGCACTGTTTTTTGTAGTTTATCACTCGCGCTATTTTGCGCGTCGCACTATTTTGTGCAGTTTGTCACTCACGCTATTTTGCGCGTCGCACTGTTTTGTGCAGTTTATCACTCGTGCTATTTTGCGCCTTGCACAGTTTTGTGCAGTTGAGACTCGCGCTATTTTGCGTCGCACTGTTTTGTATAGTTCACACTCGCGCTATTTTGCGCGTCGCTCTATTTTGTGCAGTTTATCACTCGCGCTATTTTGCACGTCGCACTGTTTTCTGCAATTTATCACTCGCGCTATTTTGCGCGTCGCACTGTTTTCTGCAGGTCACACTCGCGCTATTTTGCGCGTCGCACTATTTTGTGTAGTTTATCACTCGCGATATTTTGCGCGTCGCACTGTTTTCTGCAATTTATCACTCGCGCTATTTTGCGCGTCGCACTGTTTTCTGCAGGTCACACACGCGCTAATTTGCGCGTCGCACAGTTTTGGGTAGTTTATCACTCGCGATATTTTGCGCGTCGCACTGTTTTTTGCAGTTTATCACTCGGGTATTTTGCGCGTCGCACTATTTTTTACTGTTTATCACTCACGCTATTTTGCTCGTCGCACTGTTTTGTGCAGTTTACCACTCGCGGTATTTTGCGCGTCGCGCTGTTTTGTGCTGTTTATCACTCGCGCTATTTTGCGCGTCGCGCTGTTTTGTGCAGTTTATCACTCGCGCTATTTTGCGCGTCCCACTGTTTTGTGCAGTTTATGACTTGCACTATTTTGCGCATTGCATTGTTTTGTGCAGTTGAGACTCGCGTTATTTTATGCATCGCACTATTTTGTGCAGTTTATCACTCGCGCTATTTTGCGCGTCGCACTATTTTGTGCGGTTGGCACACGCGCTATTTTGCGCGTAAGACTGTTTTGTGCGGTACACACTGGCGCTATTTTGTGCGTCGCACTATTTTGTGCAGTTTATCACTCGCGCTATTTTGCGCGTCGCACTGTTTTGTGCAATTCACACTCGCGCTGTTTTGCGCATCGCACTATTTTGTGTAGTTTATCACTCGCTCTATTTTGCGCGTCACACTGTTTTGTGCAGTTCACACTCGCGCTATTTTGCGCGTCGCACTGTTTGTTACAACTTATCACTCGCGGTATTTTGCGCGTCGCACTGTTTTGTGCAGTTTATCACTCACGCTATTTTGCGCGTCGCACTGTTTTCTGCAGTTAACACTCGCGCTATTTTGCGCATCGCACTGTTTGTGTAGTTCACACTCGCGCTATTTTGCGCATCGCACTATTTTGTGCAGTTTATCACTCGCGCTATTTTGCGCGTCGCATTGTTTTGTGCGTTTAGAACACGCGCTATTTTGCACGTAAGAATGTTTTGTGCGGTTCACACTCGCGCTATTTTGGGCGTCGCACTATTTTGTGCTGTTTATCACTCGCGCTATTTTGCGCGTCGCACTGTTTTGTGCAGTTTATCACTCGCGCCATTTTGCGCGTCGCACTGTTTTGTGCAGTTTATCACTGGCGCTATTTTGCGCCTTGCACTGTTTTGTGCAGTTGAGACTCGCACTATTTTGCGCCGCACCGTTTTGTGCAGGTCACACTCGCGCTATTTGGCGCGTCGCACTGTTTTGTGCAGTTTATCACTCGCACTATTTTGCGCATTGCACTGTCTTGTGCAGTTGAGACTCGCGCTATTTTGCGCCGCACTGTTTTGTGCAGTTCACACTCGCGCGATTTTGCGCGTCGCACTGTTCTGTCCAGTTCATCACTCGCTCTATTTTGCGCGTCACACTGTTTTGTACAGTTCACACTCGCGCTATTTTGTGTGTCGCACTGTCTGTCGCAGTTTATCTCTCGCGCTATTTTGCGCGGCACACTGTTTTGTGCAGTTTATCACTCGCGCTATTTTGCGTGTCGCACTGTTTTGTGTGGTTAGCACACGCGCTATTTTGCCCGTAACACTGTTTTGTGCGGTTCACACTCGTGCTATTTTCTGCGTCGTACTATTTTGTGCAGTTTATCACTCGCGCTATTTTGCGCGTCGCACTGTTTTGTACAGTTCACACTTGCGCTATTTTGCGCGTCGCACGGTTTTTTACAGTTTATCACTCTCGCTACTTTGCGTGTCGCACTGTTTTGTGCAGTTTATCACGCGCGCTATTTTGCGCGTCGCACTGTTTTGTGCAGTTCACACTCGTGCTATTATGCGTGTCGCACTGTTTTTTTACAGTTTATCACTCGCGCTATTTTGCGCGTCGCACAGTTTTGCGCAGTTTATCACTCGCACTATTTTGCGCGTTGCACTGTTTTGTGCAGTTTATCACTCGCGCTATTTTGCGCCATGCACAGTTTTGTGGAGTTGAGACTCGCGCTATTTTGTGTCGCACTGTTTTGTGCAGTTCACACTCGCGCTATTTTGCGCGTCGCACTGTTTTGTGCAGTTTATCACTCCCTCTATTTTGTGCGTCGCACTGTTTTGTGCAGTTGACACACGCGCTATTTTGCGCGTCACACTGTTTGTTGCAGTTTATCACTCGCGCTATTTTGCGCATCGCACTGTTTTCTGCAGTTCACACTCGTGCTATTTTGCGCGTCGCACTTTTTTGTGCAGTTTATCACTCGCGCTATTTTGCGCGTCGCACTATTTTGTGTAGGTCACACTGCCGCTATTTTGTGCGTCGCACTGTTTTGTGCAGTTTATCACTCGCGCTGTTTTGCACTTCGCACTGTTTCGTGCAGTTCACACTCGTGATATTTTGCGCGTCGCACTGTTTTGTGCAATTTATCACTCGCGCTATTTTGCACGTTGCACTGTTTTGTGCAGTTTATCACTCGCGCTATTTTGCGCGTCGCGCTGTTTTGTGCAGTTTATCACTCGGGCTATTTTGCGCGTCCCACTGTTTTGTGCAGTTTATCACTTGCTCTATTTTGCGAATTGTATTATTTTGTGCAGTTGAGACTCGCGCTATATTGCGCGGCACTGTTTTGTGCAGTTCACACTCGCGCTATTTTGCGCGTCGCACTGTTTTGGGCAGTTTATCACTCCCTCTATTTTGCCCGTCGCACTGTTTTGTGCAGTTGACACTCGCACTATTTTGCGCATCGCACTGTTTGTTGCGGTTTATCACTCGCGGTATTTTGCGCGTCGCACTGTTTTGTGCAGTTTATCACTCCTGCTATTTTGCGCGTCACACTGTTTTGTGCAGTTCACAATCGCGCTATTTTGCGCGTCGCACTGTTTTGTTCAATTCACACTCTCGTTATTTTACGCGTCGCACTATTTTCTGCAGTTTATCACTCACGCTATTTTGCGCGTCGCACTATTTTGTGCAGTTTATCACTCACGCTATTTTGCGCGTCGCACTGTTTTGTGCAGTTTATCACTCGTGCTATTTTACGCCTTGCACTGTTTTGTACAGTTGAGACTCGCGCTATTTTGCGTCGCACTGTGTTGTGCAGTTCACACTCGCGCTATTTTGCACGTCGCACTGTTTTGTGCAGATCACAATCACGCTATTTTGCGCGTCGCACTGTTTTGCGCAGTTTATCACTCGCGCTATTTTGCGCTTCGCACTGTTTTGTGCAGTTCACACTCGCGATATTTTGCGCGTCGCACTGTTTTGTGCAGTTTATCACTCGCGCTATTTTGCGCGTCGCACTGTTTTTTGCTGTTTATCGCTCGCGCTATTTTGCGCGTCGCACTGTTTTGTGCAGTTTATCCCTCGCGCTATTTTGCGCGTCCCACTGTTTTGTGCAGTTTATCACTCACTCTATTTTGCGCATTGCATTGTTTTGTGCAGTTGAGACTCGCACTATTTTGCGCCGCACTGTTTTGTGCAGTTCACACTCGCGCTATTTTGCGCGTCGCACTGTTTTGTGCAGTTTATCACTCCCTCTATTTTGCGCGTCGCACTGTTTTGTGCAGTTGACACGCGCGCTATTTTGCGCGTCACACTGTTTGTTGCAGTTTATCACTCGCGTTATTTTGCGCGTCGCACTGTTTTGTGCAGTTTATCACTCCCGCTATTTTGCTTGTCGCACTGTTTTGTGTAGTTCACACTCGCGCTATTTTGCGCGTCGCACTGTTTTGTGCAGTTTCTCACTCACGCTATTTTGCACATCGCACTGTTTTCTGCAGTTCACACTCGTGCTATTTTGGGCGTCGCACTGTTGTGTGCAGTTTATCACTCGCGCTATTTTGCGCGTCGCACTGTTTTGTGCAGGTCGCACTCGCGCTATTTTGCGCGTCGCACTGTTTTGTGTAGTTTATCACTCGCGCTATTTTGCGCTTCGCACTATTTTGTGCAGTTCACACTCGCGATATTTTGCGCGTCACACGGTTTTGTGCAGTTTATCACTGTGCTATTTTGCGCGTCGCTCTGCTTTTTGCTGTTTATCACTCGCGCTATTTTGCGCGTCACACTGTTTTGTGCAGTTTATCACTCACACTATTTTGCGCGTCGCACTGTTTTGTGCAGTTTATCACTCGCGCTATTTTGCGCCTTGCACAGTTTTGTGCAGTTGAGACTCGCACTATTTTGCGTCGCACTGTTTTGTGCAGTTCACACTCGCGCTATTTTGCGCGTCGCTCTATTTTGTGCAGTTTATCACTCGCGCTATTTTGCGCGTCGCACTGTTTTGTGCAGGTCACACTCATGCTATTTTGCACGTCACACTGTTTTGTGCAGTTTATCACTCGCGCTATTTTGCGCTTCGCACTGTTTCATTCAGTTCGCACTCGCGATATTTTGCGCGTCGCACTGTTTTGTGCAGTTTATCACTCGCGCTATTTTGCGCTTTGCACTGTTTTGTGCAGTTCACACTCGCGATATTTTGCGCGTCGCACTGTTTTGTGCAGTTCACACTCGCGCTATTTTGCGCGTCGCACTGTTTTGCGCAGTTTATCACTCGCGCTATTTTGCGCGTTGCGCAGTTTTGTGCAGTTTATCACTCGCGCTATTTTGCGCGTCCCCCTGTTTTGTGTAGTTTATCACTCGCTCTATTGTGCGCATTGCCTTGTTTTGTGCAGTGGAGACTCGCGCTATTTTGCGCCGCACTGTTTTGTGCAGTTCACACTCGCGCTATTTTGTGCGTCGCACTGTTTTGTGCAGTTGACACTCGCGCTATTTTGCGCGTCGCACTGTTTGTTGCAGTTTATCACTCGCGGTATTTTGCGCGTCGCACTGTTTTGTGCAGGTTATCACTCCCGCTATTTTGCGTGTCGCACTGTTTAGTGCAGTTCACACTCGTGCTATTTTGCTCGTCGCACTGTTTTGTGCAGTTCACACTCGTGTTATTTTACGCGTCGCACTATTTTGTGCAGTTTATCACTCGCGCTATTTTGCGCGTCGCACTATTTTGTGCAGTTAGCACACGCACTATTTTGCGCGTAAGAATGTTTTGTGCGGTTCACACTGTCGCTATTTTCTGCGTCGCACTATTTTGTGCAGTTTATCACTCGCGCTATTTTGCGCGTCGCACTGTTTTGTGCAGTTTATCACTCGCTCTATTTTGCGCGTCGCACTGTTTTGTACAGTTCACACTCGCGCTATTTTGCGCGTCGCACTGTTTGTTGCAGCTTATCACTCGCGGTATTTTGCGCGTCGCACTGTTTTGTGCAGTTGGTCACTCCTGCTGTTTTGCGCGTCGCACTGTTTTTTGCAGTTCACACTCGCGCTATTTTGCTCATCACACTGTTTTGTGCAGTTCACACTCGCATTATTTTATGCATTGCACTATTTTGTGCAGTTTATCACTCGCGCTATTTTGCGCGTCGCACTGTTTTGTGCACTTAGCGCATGCGCTATTTTGTGCGTAAGACTGTTTTGTGCGGTTCACACTGGCGCTATTTTGTGCGTCGCACTATTTTGTGTAGTTTGTCACTCGCTATTTTGCGCGTCGCACTATTTTGTGCAGTTTATCACTCGCTCTAATTTGTGCGTCGCACTGTTTTGTGCAGTTCACACTCGCGCTATTTTGCGCATCGCACTGTTTTGTGCAGTTCATACTCGCGCTATTTAGCGCCTCGCACTATTTTGTGCAGTTTATCACTCGCGCTATTTTGCGCGTCGCACTGTTTTGTGCATTTGGCACACGCGCTATTTTGCGCGTAAGACTGTTTTGTGCGGTTCACACTCGCGCTATTTTGGGCGTCGCACTGTTTTGTGCAGTTCA
Organism: Camellia japonica; assembly: GCA_030407325.1. Taxonomy (NCBI): domain Eukaryota; kingdom Viridiplantae; phylum Streptophyta; class Magnoliopsida; order Ericales; family Theaceae; genus Camellia; species Camellia japonica. Next base: position 144,484 of record JAPPVO010007957.1, read on the forward strand.
CACTCACGCTATTTTACGCGTCGCACTGTTTTTTGTAGTTTATCACTCTCGCTATTTTGCGCGTCGCACTGTTTTGTGCAGTTTACCACTCGCGCTATTTTGCGCCTTGCACTGTTTTGTGCAGTTGAGACTCGTGCTATTTTGCGTCGCACTGTTTTGTGCAGTTCACACTCGCGCTATTTTGCGCTTCGCACTGTTTTGTGCAGCTCACACTCGCGATATTTTGCGCGTCGCACTGTTTTGTGCATTTTATCACTCGCGCTATTTTGCGCGTCGCACTGTTCTTTGCTGTTTATCACTCCCGCTATTTTGCGCGTCGCACTGTTTTGTGTAGTTTATCACTCGCGCTATTTTGCGCGTCGCGCTGTTTTGTGCATTTTATCACTCGCGCTATTTTGCGCGCCCCACTGTTTTGTGTAGTTTATCACTCGCTCTATTTTGCGCATAGCATTGTTTTGTGCAGTTGAGACTCGCGCTATTTTGCGCCGCACTGTTTTGTGCAGTTCACACTCGCGCTATTTTGCGCGTCGCACTGTTTTGTGCAGTTTATCACTCCCCTATTTTGCGCGTCGCGCTGGTGTTTTGTGCAGTTTATCACTCCCTCCTATTTTGCGCGTCGCAATGTTTGGTGCAGTTGACACTCGCACTATTTGCGCGTCGCACTGTTTGTTGCAGTTTATCACTCACGGTATTTTGCGCGTCGCACTATTTTGTGCAGTTTATCACTCCTACTATTTTGTGCGTCGCACTGTTTTGGGCAGTTTATCACTCGCGCTATTTTGCGCGTTGCACTATTTTGTGCAGTTTGTCACTTGCGCTATTTTGCGCCTTGCACAGTTTTCTACAGTTGAGACTCGCGCTATTTTGCGCGTCGCACGTTTTGTGCAGTTCACACTCGCGCTATTTTGAGGGTCTCATGTTTGTTGCAGCTTATTTACTGCGGTATTTTGCGCGTCGCACTATTTTGTGCAGTTCACATCGCGCTATTTGCTCGTCGCACTGTTTGTGCAGTTCACTCGCGTTATTTTACGCATCGCACTATTTTGTGCAGTTTATCACTCGCGCTATTTTGGCTTCGCACATTTTGTGCAGTTCACACTCGCGATATTTTGCGCGTCACACGGTTTTGTGCAGTTTATCACTGTGCTATTTTGCGCGTCGCTCTGCTTTTTGCTGTTTATCACTCGCGCTATTTGCGCGTCGCATGTTTTGTGCAGTTTATCACTCACACTATTTTGCGCGTCGCACTGTTTTGTGCAGTTATCACTCGCGCTATTTTGCGCCTTGCACTGTTTGTGCAGTTGAGACTCGCACTTTGCGCCGCACTGTTTTGTGCAGGTCACACTGTTTTGTGCAGTTTATCACTCGCGCAATTTTGTGCATTGCACTGTTTTGTGCAGTTGAGACTCGCGCTATTTTGCGCCGCACTGTTTTGTGCAGTTCACACTCGCGCTATTTTGCGCGTCGCACTGTTTTGTGCAGTTCACAATCGCGCTATGTTGCGTGTCGCACTGTTTGTTGCAGTTTATCTCTCGCGCTATTTTGCGCGTCGCACATATTTGTGCAGTTTATCACTCGCGCTATTTTGCGTGTCGTACTGTTTTGTGCGGTTAGCACACGCGCTATTTTGCGCGTAACCCTGTTTTGTGCGGTTCACACTCGCGCTATTTTCTGCGTCGCACTATTTTGGGCAGTTTATCACCCACGTTATTCTGCGCGTCGCACTGTTTTGTGTAGTCCACACTCGCGCTATTTTGCGCGTCGCACGGTCTTTTACAGTTTATGACTCGCGCTACTTTGCGCGTCGCACTGTTTTGTACAGTTTATCACGCGCGCTATTTTGCGCGTCGCACTGTTTTGTGCAGTTCACACTCGCGCTATTATGCGCGTCACACTTTTTTTTACTGTTTATCACTCGCGCTATTTTGCGCGTCGCATTTTTTTGGGCAGTTTATCACTCGCGCTATTTTCCGCGTTGCACTGTTTTGTGCAGTTTATCACTCGCGCAATTTTGCGCCTTGCACAGTTTTGTGCAGTTGAGACTCGCACTATTTTGCGTCGCACTGTTTTGTGCAGTTCACACTCGCGCTATTTTGCGCGTCGCTCTATTTTGTGCAGTTTATCACTCGCGCTATTTTGCGCGTCGCACTGTTTTGTGCAGGTCACACTCACGCTATTTTGCACGTCGCACTGTTTTGTGCAGTTTATCACTCGCGCTATTTTGCGCTTCGCACTGTTTCATTCAGTTCACACTCGCGATATTTTGCGCGTCGCCCTGTTTTGTGCAGTTTATCACTCGCGCTATTTTGCGCTTCGCACTGTTTTGTGCAGTTCACACTCGCGCTATTTTGCGCGTCGCTCTATTTTGTGCAGTTTATCACTCGCGCTATTTTGCGCGTCGCACTGTTTTGTGCAGGTCACACTCACGCTATTTTGCACGTCGCACTGTTTTGTGCAGTTTATCACTCGCGCTATTTTGCGCTTCGCACTGTTTCATTCAGTTCACACTCGCGATATTTTGCGCGTCGCCCTGTTTTGTGCAGTTTATCACTCGCGCTATTTTGCGCTTCGCACTGTTTTGTGCAGTTCACACTCGCGATATTTTGCGCGTCGCACTGTTTTGTGCAGTTCACACTCGCGCTATTTTGCGCGTCGCACTATTTTGCGCAGTTTATCACTCGCGCTATTTTGCGCGTCGCGCAGTTTTGTGCAGTTTATCACTCGCGCTATTTTGCGCGTCCCCCTGTTTTGTGTAGTTTATCACTCGCTCTATTTTGCGCATTGCCTTGTTTTGTGCAGTGGAGACTCGCGCTATTTTGCGCCGCACTGTTTTGTGCAGTTCACACTCGCGCTATTTTGTGCGTCGCACTGTTTTGTGCAGTTGACACTCGCGCTATTTTGCGCGTCGCACTGTTTGTTGCAGTTTATCACTCGCGGTATTTTGCGCGTCGCACTGTTTTGTGCAGGTTATCACTCCCGCTATTTTGCGTGTCGCACTGTTTAGTGCAGTTCACACTCGTGCTATTTTGCTCGTCGCACTGTTTTGTGCAGTTCACACTCGCGTTATTTTACGCGTCGCACTATTTTGTGCAGTTTATCACTCGGGCTATTTTGCGCGTCGCACTATTTGTGCAGTAGCACACGCACTATTTTGCGCGTAAGAATGTTTTGTGCGGTTCACACTGTCGCTATTTGTGCGTCGCACTATTTGTGCAGTTTATCATTCCGCTATTTTGCGCGTCGCACTGTTTTGTGCAGTTATCACTCGCTCTATTTTGCGCGTCGCACTGTTTTGTACAGTTCACACTCGCGCTATTTTGGCGTCGCACTGTTTTGTTGCAGCTTATCATCGCGGTATTTTGCGCGTCGCACTGTTTTGTGCAGTTGGTCACTCCTGCTGTTTTGCGCGTCGCACTGTTTTTTGCAGTTCACACTCGCGCTATTTTGCTCATCACACTGTTTTGTGCAGTTCACACTCGCATTATTTTATGCATTGCACTATTTTGTGCAGTTTATCACTCGCGATATTTTGCGCGTCGCACTGTTTTGTGCACTTAGCGCATGTGCTATTTTGTGCGTAAGACTTTTGTGCGGTTCACACTGGCGCTATTTTGTGCGTCGCACTATTTGGTAGTTTGTCACTCGCTATTTGCACGTCGCACTATTTTGTGCAGTTTATCACTCGCTCTAATTGTGCGTCGCACTGTTTTGTGCAGTTCACACTCGCGCTATTTGCGATCGCACTGTTTTGTGCAGTTCATACTCGCGCTATTTAGCGCCTCGCACTATTTTGTGCAGTTTATCACTCGCGCTATTTTGCGCGTCGCACTGTTTTGTGCATTTGGCACACGCGCTATTTTGCGCGTAAGACTGTTTTGTGTGGTTCACACTCGCGCTATTTTGGGCGTCGCACTGTTTTGTGCAGTTCACACTCACGCTATTTTACGCGTCGCACTGTTTTTTGTAGTTTATCACTCTCGCTATTTTGCGCGTCGCACTGTTTTGTGCAGTTTACCACTCGCGCTATTTTGCGCCTTGCACTGTTTTGTGCAGTTGAGACTCGTGCTATTTTGCGTCGCACTGTTTTGTGCAGTTCACACTCGCGCTATTTTGCGCTTCGCACCGTTTTGTGCAGCTCACACTCGCGATATTTTGCGCGTCGCACTGTTTTGTGCATTTTATCACTCGCGCTATTTTGCGCGTCGCACTGTTCTTTGCTGTTTATCACTCCGCTATTTTGCGCGTCGCACTGTTTTGTGTAGTTATCACTCGCGCTATTTTGCGCGTCGCGTTTTTGTGCATTTTATCACTCGCGCTATTTTGCGCGCCCCACTGTTTTGTGTAGTTTATCACTCGCTCTATTTTGCGCATAGCATTGTTTTGTGCAGTTGAGACTCGCGCTATTTTGCGCCGCACTGTTTTGTGCAGTTCACACTCGCGCTATTTTGCGCGTCGCACTGTTTTGTGCAGTTTATCACTCGCCCTATTTTGCGCGTCGCGCTGTTTTGTGCAGTTTATCACTCCCTCTATTTTGCGCGTCGCAATGTTTTGTGCAGTTGACACTCGCACTATTTTGCGCGTCGCACTGTTTGTTGCAGTTTATCACTCACGGTATTTTGCGCGTCGCACTGTTTTGTGCAGTTTATCACTCCTACTATTTTGTGCGTCGCACTGTTTTGGGCAGTTTATCACTCGCACTATTTTGCGCGTTGCACTATTTTGTGCAGTTTGTCACTTGCGCTATTTTGCGCCTTGCACAGTTTTCTACAGTTGAGACTCGCGCTATTTTGCGCGTCGCACTGTTTTGTGCAGTTCACACTCGCGCTATTTTGAGGGTCGCACTGTTTGTTGCAGCTTATTACTCGCGGTATTTTGCGCGTCGCACTGTTTTGTGCCGTTCACACTCGCGCTATTTTGCTCGTCGCACTGTTTTGTGCAGTTCACACTCGCGTTATTTTACGCATCGCACTATTTTGTGCAGTTTATCACTCGCGCTATTTTGCGCGTCGCACTGTTTTGTGCACTTAGCACACGCGCTATTTTGTGCGTAAGACTGTTTTGTGCGGTTCACACTGGCGCTATTTTGTGCGTCGCACTATTTTGTGCAGTTTATCACTCGCTATTTTGTGCGTCGCACTGTTTTGTGCAGTTTATCACTCGCTCTATTTTGCGCGTCGCACTGTTTTGTGCAGTTCACACTCGCGCTATTTTGCGCGTCGCACTGTTTTGTGCAGTTCATACTCGCACTATTTATCGCCTCGCACTATTTTGTGCAGTTTATCACTCGCGCTATTTTGCGCGTCGCCCTGTTTTGTGCGTTTAGCACACGCGCTATTTCGCGCGTAAGACTGTTTTGTGCGGTTCACACTTGCGCTATTTTGGGCGTCGCAATGTTTTGCGCAGTTCACACTCGCGCTATTTTACGCGTCGCACTGTTTTTTGTGGTTTATCACTCGCGCTGTTTTGCGCGTCGTACTGTTTTGTGTAGTTTATCACTGGCGCTATTTTGCACCTTGCACTGTTTTGTGCAGTTGACACTCGCGCTATTTTGCGCGTCGCACTGTTTGTTGCAGTTTATCACTCGCGGTATTTTGCGCGTCGCACTGTTTTGTGCAGTTCACACTCGCGCTATTTTGCTCGTCGCACTGTTTTGTGCAGTTCACACTCGCGTTGTTTTACGCGTCGCACTATTTTGTGCAGTTTATCACTCGTGCTATTTTGCGCGTCGCACTGTTTTGTGCAGTTAGCACACGCGCTATTTTGCGCGTAAGAATGTTTTGTGCGGTTCACACTGGCGCTATTTTGTGCGTCGCCCTATTTTGTGCAGTTTATCAGTCGCACTATTTGGCGCGTCGCACTGTTTTGTGCAGTTTATCACTCGCTCTATTTTGCGCGTCGCACTGTTTTGTGCAGTTCACACTCGCGCTATTTTGCGCGTCGCACTGTTTGTTGCAGCTTATCACTCGCGGTATTTTGCGCGTCGCACTGTTTTGTGCAGTTGGTCACTCCTGCTATTTTGCGCGTCGCACTATTTTTTGCAGTTCACACTCGCGCTATTTTATGCGTCGCACTTTTTTTGTGGTTTATCACTCGCGCTGTTTTGCGCGTCGTACTGTTTTGTGCAGTTTATCACTCGCGCTATTTTGCACCTTGCGCTGTTTTGTGCAGTTGAGACTCGCGCTATTTTGCGTCGCACTGTTTTGTGCAGTTCACACTAGCGCTATTTTGTGCTTCGCACTATTTTGTGCAGCTCACACTCACGATATTTTGCGCGTCGCACTGTTTTATGCAGTTTATCACTCGCGCTATTTTGCGCGTCGCACTGTTCTTTGCTGTTTATCACTCCCGCTATTTTGTGCGTCGCACTGTTTTGTGCAGTTTATCACTCTCGCTATTTTGCGCGTCGCGCTGTTTTGTGCATTTTATCACTCGCGCTATTTTGCGCGTCCCACTGTTTTGTGCATTTTATCACTCGCTCTATTTTGCGCATAGCATTGTTTTGTGCTGTTGAGACTCGCGCTATTTTGCGCCGCACTGTTTTGTGCAGTTCACACTCGTGCTATTTTGCGCATCGCACTTTTTTGTGCAGTTTATCACTCGCTCTATTTTGCGTGTCGCACTGTTTTGTGCAGTTTATCACTTGGTCTATTTTGCGCGTCGCAATGTTTTGTGCAGTTGACACTCGCGCTATTTTGCGCGTCGCACTGTTTGTTGCAGTTTATCACTCACGGTATTTTGCGCGTCGCACTATTTTGTGCAGTTTATCACTCCTGCTATTTTGTGCGTCGCACTATTTTGTGCAGTTCACACTCGTGCTATTTTGCGCGTCGCACTGTTTTGGGCAGTTTATCACTCGCGCTATTTTGCGCGTTGCACTGTTTTGTGCAGTTTGTCACTTGCGCTACTTTGCGCCTTGCACAGTTTTGTACAGTTGAGACTCGCGCTATTTTGTGTCGCACTGTTTTGTGCAGTTTACACTCGCGCTATTTTGCGCGTCGCACTGTTTTGTGCCGTTTATCACTCGCGCTATTTTGCGCATCGCACTGTTTTCTACAGTTCACACTCGTGCTATTTTGCGTGTCGCACTGTTTTGTGCAGTTTACCACTCGCGCTATTTTGCGCGTCGCACTGTTTTGTGCTGGTCACACTCGCGCTATTTTGCGTGTCGCATTGTTTTGTGCAGTTTATCACTCGCGCTATTTTGCGCTTCGCACTGTTTTGTGCAGTTCACACTCGCGATATTTTGCGCGTCGCACTGTTTTGTGCAGTTTATCACTCGCGCTATTTTGCGTGTCGCACTATTTTTTGCTGTTTATCACTCGCGCTATTTTTCGCGTCGCACTGTTTTGTGTAGTTTATCACTCGCGCTATTTTGCGCGTCGCGCTATTTTGTGCAGTTTATCACTCGCACTATTTGGCGCGTCCCACTGTTTTGTGCAGTTTATCACTCGCTCTATTTTGCGCATTGCACTGTTTTGTTCAGTTGAGACTCACGCTATTTTGCGCCGCACTGCTTTGTGCAGTTCACACTCGCACTATTTTGCGCGTCGCACTGTTTTGTGCAGTTTATCACTCGCTTTGTTTTGCGCGTCGCACTGTTTTGTGCAGTTGACACTCGCGCTATTTTGCGCGTCGTACTGTTTGTTGCAGTTTATCACTTGCGGTATTTTGCGCGTCAGACTGTTTTGTGCAGTTTATCACTCCCGCTATTTTGCGCGTCGCACTGTTTTGCGCAGTTCACAGCCGCGCTATTTTGCGCGTCGCACTGTTTTGTGCAGTTCACACTCGCGTAATTTTACGCATCGCACTGTTTTGTGCCGTTTATCACTCGCACTATTTTGCGCGTCGCACTGTTTTGTGCAGTCAGCACACGCGCTATTTTGCACGTAAGGCTATTTTGTGTGGTTCACACTGGCTCAATTTTGTGCGTCGCACTATTTTGTGCAGTTTATCACTCGCGCTATTTTCCGCGTCGCACTGTTTTGGGCAGTTCACACTCGCGCTATTTTTCGCGTCGCACTGTTTTGTGCAGTTTATCACTCCCGCTGTTTTGCGCGTCGCACTGTTTTGGGCAGTTTATCACTCGCACTATTTTGCGCGTTGCACGGTTTTGTGCAGTTTGTCACTCGCGCTATTTTGCGCCTTGCACAGTTTTGTGCTGTTGAGACTCACGCTATTTTACGTCGCACTGTTTGGTGCAGTTCACGCTCGCGATATTTTGCGCGTCGCACAGTTTTGTGCAGTTTATCACTCGCGCTATTTTGCGCATCGCACTATTTTCTGCAGTTCACACTCGTACTATTTTACGCGTCGCACTGTTTTCTGCAGTTTGTCACTCGCGCTGTTTTGCGCGTCGCACAAAACAACTGCTTTGTGCAGGTCACACTCGCGTAATTTTGCGCGTCGCACTGTTTTGTGCAGTTTATCACTCCAGCTATGTTGCGCGTCCCACTGTTTTGTGCAGTTTATCACTCGCGCTATTTTGCGCGTCGCACTGTTTTGTACAGTTTATCACTCGAGCTATTTTGCGCGTCCCACTGTTTTGTGCAGTTTATCACTCGAGCAATTTTGGGCTTCGCACTGTTTTGTGTAGTTCACACTCGCGATATTTTCCACGTCGCACTGTTTTGTGCAGTTTATCACTCGCGCTATTTTGCGCGTCGCACTATTTTTTGTTGTTTATCACTCGCGCTATTTTGCGCGTCGCACTGTTTTGTGTAGTTTATCACTCGCGCTATTTTGCGCGTCGCACTGTTTTGTGTAGTTTATCACTCGCGCTATTTTGCGCGTCGCGCTGTTTTGTGCAGTTTATCGGTCGCGCTATTTTGCGCGTCCCCCTGTTTTGTGCAGTTTATCACTCGCTCTATTTTGCGCATTGCATTGTTTTGTGCAGTTGAGACTCGCGCTATTTTGCGCCGCACTGTTTCGTACAGTTCACACTCGCGCAATCTAGCGCGTCGCACTGTTTTGTGCAGTTTATCACTCGCTCTATTTTGCGCGTCGCGCTGTTCTGTGCAGTTGACACTCGCGCTATTTTGCGCGTCGCACTGTGTTGTGCAGTTTATCACTGCCGCTATTTTGCGCGTCGCCTCGTTTTGTGCAATTCACACTCGCTCTATTTTTGTGCGTCGCACTGTTTTGTGCAGTTCGCACTCGCATTGTTTTACGCATCGCACTGTTTTGTGCAGTTTATCACTCGCTTTGTTTTGCGCGTCGCACTGTTTTGTGCAGTTGACACTCGCGCTATTTTGCGCGTCGTACTGTTTGTTGCAGTTTATCACTAGCGGTATTTTGCGCGTCAGACTGTTTTGTGCAGTTTATCACTCCCGCTATTTTGCGCGTCGCACTGTTTTGCGCAGTTCACACCCGCGCTATTTTGCGCGTCGCACTGTTTTGTGCAGTTCACACTCGCGTAATTTTACGCATCGCACTATTTTGTGCCGTTTATCACTCGCACTATTTTGCGCGTCGCACTGTTTTGTGCAGTTAGCACACGCGCTATTTTGCACGTAAGACTATTTTGTGTGGTTCACACTGGCTCAATTTTGTGCGTCGCACTATTTTGTGCAGTTTATCACTCGCGCTATTTTCCGCGTCGCACTGTTTTGTGCAGTTCACACTCGCGCTATTTTTCGCGTCGCACTGTTTTGTGTAGTTTATCGCTCCCGCTGTTTTGCGCGTCGCACTGTTTTGGGCAGTTTATCACTTGCGCTATTTTGCGCGTTGCACGGTTTTGTGCAGTTTGTCACTCGCGCTATTTTGCGCCTTGCACAGTTTTGTGCTGTTGAGACTCACGCTATTTTACGTCGCACTGTTTGGTGCAGTTCACGCTCGCGATATTTTGCGCGTCGCACTGTTTTGTGCAGTTTATCACTCGCGCTATTTTGCGCATCGCACTGTTTTCTGCAGTTCACACTCGTACTATTTTACGCGTCGCACTGTTTTCTGCAGTTTGTCACTCGCGCTGTTTTGCGCGTCGCACAAAACAACTACTTTGTGCAGGTCACACTCGCGCAATTTTGCGCGTCGCACTGTTTTGTGCAGTTTATCACTCCAGCTATGTTGCGCGTCCCACTGTTTTGTGCAGTTTATCACTCGCGCTATTTTGCGCGTCGCACTGTTTTGTACAGTTTATCACTCGAGCAATTTTGCGCGTCCCACTGTTTTGTGCAGTTTATCACTCGAGCTATTTTGGGCTTCGCACTGTTTTGTGTAGTTCACACTCGCGATATTTTCCACGTCGCACTGTTTTGTGCAGTTTATCACTCGCGCTATTTTGCGCGTCGCACTATTTTTTGCTGTTTATCACTCGCGCTATTTTGCGCGTCGCACTGTTTTGTGTAGTTTATCACTCGCGCTATTTTGCGCGTCGCGCTGTTTTGTGCAGTTTATCGGTCGCGCTATTTTGCGCGTCCCCCTGTTTTGTGCAGTTTATCACTCGCTCTATTTTGCGCATTGCATTGTTTTGTGCAGTTGAGACTCGCGCTATTTTGCGCCGCACTGTTTCGTACAGTTCACACTCGCGCTATCTAGCGCGTCGCACTGTTTTGTGCAGTTTATCACTCGCTCTATTTTGCGCGTCGCGCTGTTTTGTGCAGTTGACACTCGCGCTATTTTGCGCGTCGCACAGTGTTGTGCAGTTTATCACTGCCGCTATTTTGCGCGTCGCCTCGTTTTGTGCAATTCGCACTCGCGCTATTTTTGTGCGTCGCACTGTTTTGTGCAGTTCGCACTCGCATTATTTTACGCATCGCACTGTTTTGTGCAGTTTATCACTCGCGCTATTTTGCGCGTCGCACTGTTTTGTGCGGTTAGCACAGGCGCTATTTTGCGCGTAAGACTATTTTGTGCGGTTCACACTGGCGCTGTTTTGTGCGTCGCACTATTTTGTGCAGTTTATCACTCGCGCTATTTTGCGCGTCGCACTGTTTTGTGCAGTTCACACTCGTGCTATTTTGCGCGTCGCACTGTTTGTTGCAGCTTATCACTCGCGGTATTTTGCGTGTCGCACTGTTTTTTGCGGTTAGCACACGTGCTATTTTGCGCGTAACACTGTTTTGTGCAGTTCACACTCGCGCTATTTTGCGCGTCGCACGGTTTTTACAGTATATCACTCTCGCTACTTTGCGCGTCACACTATTTTGTGCAGTTTATCACTCGTGCTATTTTGCGCGTCGCACAGTTTTGTGCAGTTTATCACTCGCGCTATTTTGCGCGTCGCACTGTTTTGTGTAGTTTATCACTCGCGCTATTTTGCGCATCGCACTGTTTTCTGCAGTTCACACTCGCGCTATTTTACGCGTCGCACTGTTTTGTCCAGTTTATCACTCGCGCTATTTTGCGCGTCGCACTGTTTTGTGCAGTTCACACTCGCGCTATTTGCGCGTCGCACTATTTTGTGCAGTTTATCACTCGTGCTATTTTGCGCGTCGCACTGTTTTGTGCAGTTTATCACTCGCGCTATTTTGCGCGTCGCACTGTTTTGTGCAGTTTATCACTCGCGCTATTTTGCACGTCCCACTGTTTTGTGTAATTTTTCACTCGCTCTATTTTGCGCATTGCACTGTTTTGTGCAGTTGGGACTCACTCTATTTTACGCCGCACTGTTTTTTGCAGTCCACCCTCGCGCTATTTTGCGCGTAGCACTGTTTGTTGAAGTTTATCACTCGTGGTATTTTGCGCGCCGCACTGTTTTGTGCAGTTTATCACTCGCGCTATTTTGCGCCGCACTGTTTTGTGCAGTTCACAATTGCGCTATTTTGCGCGACGCACTGTTTTGTGCAGTTTATCACTCGCGCTGTTTTGCGCATCGCACTGTTTTTTGCAGTTTATCACTCGCGCTATTTTGCGCGTCGCACTGTTTTGTGCAGTTTATCACTCGCTCTATTTTGCGCGTCGTACTGTTTTGTGCAGTTCGCACTCGCGTAATTTTGCGCGTCGCACTGTTTGTTGCAGTTTATCACTCCCGCTATTCTGCGCGTCGCACTGTTTTGTGCAGTTCACACTCGCGTTATTTTGCGCGGCGCACGGTTTTGTGCAGTTCACACTCGCGCTATTTTACGCATCGCACTATTTTGTGCAGTTTATCACTCGCACTATTTTGCGCGTCGCATTGTTTTATGCGGTTAGCACACGCGCTATTTTGCGCATAAGACTGTTTTGTGCAGTTCAGACTCGCGCCATTTTGTGCTGCGCACTATTTTGTGCAGTTTATCACTCGCGCTATTTTGCGCGTCGCACTGTTTTGTGCAGTTCACACTCGCGCAATTTTGCGCGTCGCACTGTTTTGTGCTGTTCACACTCGCACTATTTTGCGCATCGCACTATTTTGTGCAGTTTATCACTCGCGCTATTTTGCGCGTCGCACTATTTTGTGCGGTTAGCACACGCGCTATTTTGCGCGTAAGACTGTTTTGTGCGGTTCACACTCGCGCTATTTTGTGCGTCGCACTATTTTGTGCAGTTTATCACCCGCGCGATTTTGCCCGTCGCACTGTTTTGTGCAGTTCACACCCGCGCTATTTTACGCGTCGCACTGTTTTTTGTAGTTTATCACTCGCGCTTTTTTGCGCGTCGCACTGTTTTGTGCAGTTCACACTCGCGTTATTTTGCGCGTCGCACTGTTTTTTGCAGTTTATCACTCGCGCTATTTTGCGCGTCGCACTGTTTTGGGCAATTTATCACTCACGCTATTTTGCGCGTCGCGCTGTTTTGTGTAGTTTACACTCGCGCTATTTTGCGCGTCGCACTGTTTTGTGCGGTTAGCACACGCGCTATTTAGCACGTAACCCTATTTTGTGCGGTTCATACTCGCGTTATTTTGTGTGTCGCACTATTTTGTTCACTTTATCCATCGCACTATTTTGCGCGTCGCCCTTTTTTGTGCAGTTTATCACTCGCGCTATTTTGCGCCTTGCACTGTTTGGTGTAGTTGAGACTCGCACTACTTTGCGTCGCACTGTTTTATGCAGTTCACACTCGCGCTATTTTGCGCGTTGCACAGTTTTGTGCAGTTTATCACTCGCGCTATTTTGCGCATCGCACTGTTTTCTGCAGTTCACACTCGCGCTATTTTGCCCGTCGCACTGTTTTTTGCAGTTTATCACTCGAGCTATTTTGCGCGTCGCACTGTTTTGTGCAGTTTATCACTCGCGCTATTTTGCGCGTCGCACTGTTTTGTGCAGTTTATCACTCGCTCTATTTTGCGCGTCGCACTGTTTTGTGCAGTTCACACTCGCGCTATTTTGCGCGTCGCACTGTTTTTTGCAGTTTATCACTCACGCTATTTTGCGCATCGCACTATTTTGTGCAGTTCACACTCGCGCTATTTTGCGCGGCGCACGGTTTTGTGCAGTTTATCACTCGCACTATTTTCCGCGTCGCACTGTTTTATGCGGTTAGCACATGCACTATTTTGGGCATAAGACTGTATTGTGCAGTTCACACTCGCGCCATTTTCTGCTGCGCACTATTTTGTGCAGTTTATCACTCGCGCTATTTTGCGCGTCGCACTGTTTTGTGCAGTTCACACTTGCGCAATTTTGCGCGTCGCACTGTTTTGTGCAGTTCACTCTCGCACTATTTTGCGCATCGCACTATTTTGTGCAGTTTATCACTCGCGCTATTTTGCGCGTCGCACTGTTTTGTGCGGTTAGCACACGCGCTATTTTGCGCGTAAGACTGTTTTGCGTAGTTCACACTCGCGCTATTTTGTGCGTCGCACTATTTTGTGCAGTTTATCACTCGCGCTATTTTGCGCGTCGCACTGTTTTGTGGAGTTCACACTCGCGCTATTTTACTCGTCGCACTGTTTTTTGTAGTTTATCACTCGCCCTATTTTGCGCGTCGCACTGTTTTGTGCAGTTCACACTCGCGCTATTTTGCGCGTTGCACAGTTTTGTGCAGTTTATCACTCGCGCTATTTTGCGCATCGCACTGTTTTCTGCAGTTCACACTCGCGCTATTTTGCGCGTCGCACTGTTTTTTGCAGTTTATCACTCGTGCTATTTTGCGCGTCGCACTGTTTTGTGCAGTTTATCACTCGCGCTATTTTGCGCGTCGCACTGTTTTCTGCAGTTTATCACTCGCGCTATTTTGCGCGTCGCACTGTTTTATGCAGTTCACACTCGCGCTATTTTGCGCGTCGCACTGTTTTTACAGTATATCACTCTCGCTACTTTGCGCGTCGCACTGTTTTGTGCAGTTTATCACTCGTGCTATTTTGCGAGTCGCACAGTTTTGTGCAGTTTATCCCTCGCGCTATTTTGCGCGTCGCACTGTTTTGTGTAGTTTATCACTCGCGCTATTTTGCGCATCGCACTGTTTTCTGCAGTTCACACTCGCGCTATTTTACGCGTCGCACTGTTTTGTGCAGTTTATCACTCGCGCTATTTTGCGCGTCGCACTGTTTTGTGCAGTTCACACTCGCGCTATTTTGCGCGTCGCACTATTTTGTGCAATTTATCACTCGCGCTATTTTGCGCGTCGCACTATTTTGTGCAGTTTATCACTCGCGCTATTTTGCGCGTCGCACTGTTTTGTGCAGTTTATCACTCGCGCTATTTTGCACGTCCCACTGTTTTGTGCAGTTTATCACTCGCGCTATTTTGCACGTCCCACTGTTTTGTGTAATTTTTCACTCGCTCTATTTTGCGCATTGCACTGTTTTGTGCAGTTGGGACTCGCGCTATTTTACGCCGCACTGTTTTTTGCAGTCCACCCTCGCGCTATTTTGCGCGTAGCACTGTTTGTTGAAGTTTATCACTCGTGGTATTTTGCGCGCCGCACTGTTTTGTGCAGTTTATCACTCGCGCTATTTTGCGCCGCACTGTTTTGTGCAGTTCACACTTGCGCTATTTTGCGCGACGCACTGTTTTGTGCAGTTTATCACTCGCGCTATTTTGCGCATCGCACTGTTTTTTGCAGTTTATCACTCGCGCTATTTTGCGCGTCGCACTATTTTGTGCAGTTTATCACTCGCTTTATTTTGCGCGTCGTACTGTTTTGTGCAGTTCGCACTCGCGCAATTTTGCGCGTCGCACTGTTTGTTGCAGCTTATCACTCCCGCTATTTTGCGCGTCGCACTGTTTTGTGCAGTTCACACTCGCGCTATTTTGCGCGGCGCACGGTTTTGTGCAGTTCACACTCGCGCTATTTTGCGCATCACACTATTTTGTGCAATTTATCACTCGCATTATTTTGCGCGTCGCACTGTTTTATGCGGTTAGCACACGCGCTATTTTGCGCATAAGACTATTTTGTGCAGTTCCGAGTCGCGCCATTTTGTGCTGCGCACTATTTTGTGCAGTTTATCACTCGCGCTATTTTGCGTGTCGCACTGTTTTGTGCAGTTCACACTCGCGCAATTTTGCGCGTCGCACTGTTTTGTGCTGTTCACACTCGCACTATTTTGTGCGTCGCACTATTTTGTGCAGTTTATCACTCGCGCGATTTTGCGCGTCGCACTATTTTGTGCAGTTCACACCCGCGCTATTTTACGCGTCGCACTGTTTTTTGCAGTTCACACTCGCGTTATTTTGCGCGTCGCACTGTTTTTTGCAGTTTATCACTCGCGCTATTTTGCGCGTCGCACTGTTTTGGGCAATTTATCACTCACGCTATTTTGCGCGTCGCACTGTTTTGTGTAGTTTATCACTCGCGCTATTTTGCGCGTCGCACTGTTTTGTGCGGTTAGCACACGGGCTATTTAGCGCGTAACCATATTTTGTGCGGTTCATACTCGCGTTATTTTGTGCGTCGCACTATTTTGTTCACTTTATCCATCGCACTATTTTGCGCGTCGCCCTATTTTGTGCAGTTTATCACTCGCGCTATTTTGCGCCTTGCACTGTTTGGTGTAGTTGAGACTCGCGCTACTTTGCGTCGCACTGTTTTGTGCAGTTCACACTCGCGCTATTTTGCGCGTTGCACAGTTTTGTGCAGTTTATCACTCGCGCTATTTTGCGCATCGCACTATTTTCTGCAGCTCACACTCGCGCTATTTTGCCCATCGCACTGTTTTTTGCAGTTTATCACTTGAGCTATTTTGCGCGTCGCACTGTTTTGTGCAGTTTATCACTCGCGCTATTTTGCGCGTCGCACTGTTTTGTGCAGTTTATCACTCGCTCTATTTTGCGCGTCGTACTGTTTTGTGCAGTTCACACTCGCGCTATTTTGCGCGTCGCACTGTTTGTTGCAGTTTATCACTCCCGCTATTTTGCGCGTCGCACTGTTTTATGCGGTTAGCACATGCACTATTTTGGGCATAAGACTGTTTTGTGCAGTTCACACTCGCGCCATTTTGTGCTGCGCACTATTTTGTGCAGTTTATCACTCTCGCTATTTTGCGCGTCGCACTGTTTTGTGCAGTTCACACTCGCGCTATTTTGCGCGTCGCACTGTTTTGTGCAGTTCACACTCGCGCTATTTTGCGCATCGCACTATTTTGTGCAGTTTATCACTCGCGCTATTTTGC
Organism: Camellia japonica; assembly: GCA_030407325.1. Taxonomy (NCBI): domain Eukaryota; kingdom Viridiplantae; phylum Streptophyta; class Magnoliopsida; order Ericales; family Theaceae; genus Camellia; species Camellia japonica. Next base: position 160,958 of record JAPPVO010007957.1, read on the forward strand.
ACGTCGCACTGTTTTGTGCGGTTAGCACACGCGCTATTTTGCGCGTAAGACTGTTTTGTGCAGTTCACACTCGCGCTATTTTGTGCGTCGCACTATTTTGTGCAGTTTATCACTCGCGCTATTTTACGCGTCGCACTGTTTTTTGTAGTTTATCACTCGCGGTATTTTGCGCGTCGCACTGTTTTGTGCAGTTCACACTCGCGTTATTTTGCGCGTCGCACTGTTTTTTGCAGTTTATCACTCACGCTATTTTGCGCGTTGCACTGTTTTGTGCAGTTTATCACTCGCGCTATTTTGCGCGTCGCACTGTTTTTTGCGGTTAGCATACGCGCTATTTAGCACGTAACACTATTTTGTGCGGTTCATACTCGCGCTATTTTGTGCGTCGCACTATTTTGTTCACTTTATCCATCGCACTATTTTGCGCGTCGCCCTGTTTTGTGCAGTTTATCACTCGCGCTATTTTGCGCCTTGCACTGTTTGGTGTAGTTGACACTCGCGCTACTTTGCGTCGCACAGTTTTGTGCAGTTCACACTCGCGCTATTTTGCGCGTTGCACAGTTTTGTGCAGTTTATCACTCGCGCTATTTTGCGCATCGCACTATTTTCTGCAGCTCACACTCGCGCTATTTTGCACGTCGCACTGTTTTTTGCAATTTATCACTCGAGCTATTTTGCGCGTCGCACTGTTTTGTGCAGTTTATCACTCGCGCTATTTTGCGCGTCGCACTGTTTTGTGCAGTTTATCAGTCGCTCTATTTTGCGCGTCGCACTGTTTTGTGCAGTTCACACTCGCGCTATTTTGCACGTCGCACTGTTTTTACAGTATATCACTCTCGCTACTTTGCGCGTCGCACTGTTTTGTGCAGTTTATCACTCGTGCTATTTTGCGCGTCGCACTATTTTGTGCAGTTTATCACTCGCGCTATTTTGCGCGTCGCACTGTTTTGTGTAGTTTATCACTCGCGCTATTTTGCGCATCGCACTGTTTTCTGCAGTTCACACTCGCGCTATTTTACGCGTCGCACTGTTTTGTCCAGTTTATCACTCGCGCAATTTTGCGCGTCGCACTGTTTTGTGCAGGTCACACTCGCGCTATTTTGCGCGTCGCACTATTTTGTGCAGTTTATCACTCGCGCTATTTTGCGCGTTGCACTGTTTTGTGCAGTTTATCACTCGCGCTATTTTGCGCGTCGCACTATTTTGTGCAGTTTATCACTCCTGCTATTTTGCGCGTCGCACTGTTTTGTGCAGTTTATCACTCGCGCTATTTTGCGCGTCGCACTGTTTTTTGCAGTTTATCACTCGCGCTATTTTGTGCGTCCCACTGTTTTGTGTAGTTTTTCACTCGCTATATTTTGCGCATTGCACTATTTTGTGTAGTTCAGACTCGCGCTATTTTGCGCCGCACTGTTTTGTGCAGTTCATACTCGCGCTATTTTGTGCGTCGCACTGTTTGTTGCAGTTTATCACTCGCGGTATTTTGCGCGCCACACGATTTTGTGCAATTTATCACTCACGCTATTTTGCGCGTTGCACTGTTTTGTGTAGTTTATCACTCGCGCTATTTTGCGCGTCGCACTGTTTTTTGCGGTTAGCACACGCGCTATTTAGCACGTAACACTATTTTGTGCGGTTCATACTCGCGCTATTTTGTGCGTCGCACTATTTTGTTCACTTTATCCATCGCACTATTTTCCGCGTCGCCCTGTTTTGTGCAGTTTATCACTCGCGCTATTTTGCGCCTTGCACTGTTTGGTGTAGTTGACACTCGCGCTACTTTGCGTCGCACAGTTTTGTGCAGTTCACACTCGCGCTATTTTGCGCGTTGCACAGTTTTGTGCAGTTTATCACGCGCTATTTTGCGCATCGCACTATTTTCTGCTGCTCACACTCGCGCTATTTTGCACGTCGCACTGTTTTTTGCAATTTATCACTCGAGCTATTTTGCGCGTCGCACTGTTTTGTGCAGTTTATCACTCGCGCTATTTTGCGCGTCGCACTGTTTTGTGCAGTTTATCAGTCGCTCTATTTTGCGCGTCGCACTGTTTTGTGCAGTTCACACTCGTGCTATTTTGCGCGTCGCACTGTTTTTACAGTATATCACTCTCGCTACTTTGCGCGTCGCACTGTTTTGTGCAGTTTATCACTCGTGCTATTTTGCGCGTCGCACAGTTTTGTGCAGTTTATCACTCGCGCTATTTTGCGCGTCGCACTGTTTTGTGTAGTTTATCACTCGTGCTATTTTGCGCATCGCACTGTTTTCTGCAGTTCACACTCGCGCTATTTTACGCGTCGCACTGTTTTGTCCAGTTTATCACTCGCGCAATTTTGCGCGCCGCACTGTTTTGTGCAGGTCACACTCGCGCTATTTTGCGCGTCGCACTATTTTGTGCAGTTTATCACTCGCGCTATTTTGCGCGTCGCACTGTTTTGTGCAGTTTATCACTCGCGCTATTTTGCGCGTCGCACTATTTTGTGCAGTTTATCACCCCTGCTATTTTGCGCGTCGCACTGTTTTGTGCAGTTTATCACTCGCGCTATTTTGCGCGTCGCACTGTTTTTTGCAGTTTATCACTCGCGCTATTTTGCGCGTCCCACTGTTTTGTGTAGTTTTTCACTCGCTATATTTTGCGCACTGCACTATTTTGTGTAGTTCAGACTCGTGCTATTTTGCGCCGCACTGTTTTGTGCAGTTCATACTCGCGCTATTTTGTGCGTCGCACTGTTTGTTGCAGTTTATCACTCGCGGTATTTTGCGCGCCACACGATTTTGTGCAGTTTATCACTCGCGCTATTTTGCGCCGCACTGTTTTGTGCAGTTCACACTCGCGCTATTTTGCGCGTCGCACTGTTTTTTGCAGTTTATCACTCGCTCTATTTTGTGCGTCGCACTGTTTTGTGCAGTTCACACTCGCGCTATTTTGCGCATCGCACTGTTTGTTGCAGTTTATCACTCACGCTATTTTGCGCGTCGCACTGTTTTGTGCAGTTCACACTCGCGCAATTTTGCGCGTTGCACTGTTTTGTTCAGTTCACACTCGCGCTATTTTGCGCATCGCACTCTTTTGTGCAGTTTACCATTCGCGCTATTTTGCGCGTCGCACTGTTTTGTACGGTTAGCACACGCGCTATTTTGCGCGTAAGACTGTTTTGTGCGATTCACACTCACGCTATTTTGTGCGGCGCACTATTTTGTGCAGTTTATCCCTCGTGCTATTTTGCGCGTCGTACTGTTTTGTGCAGTTCACACTCACGCTATTTTGCGCGCCGCCCTGTTTTGTGCAGTTTATCACTCGCGCTATTTTGCGCCGCACTATTTTGTGCAGTTCACACTCGCGCTATTTTGTGCGTCGCACTGTTTGTTGCAGTTTATCACTCGCGGTATTTTGCGCGCCACACGATTTGGTGCAGTTTATCACTCGCGTTATTTTGCGCCGCACGGTTTTGTGCAGTTCACACTCGCGCTATTTTGCGTGTCGCACTGTTCTTTGCAGTTTATCACTCGCTCTATTTTGCGCGTCGCACTGTTTTGTGCAGTTCACACTCGCGCTATTTTGCGCATCGCACTGTTTGTTGCAGTTTATCACTCGCGCTATTTTGCGCGTCGCACTATTTTGTGCAGTTCACACTCGCGCTATTTTGCGAGTCGCACTGTTTTGTGCAGTTCACACTCGCGCAATTTTGCGCGTCGCACTGTTTTGTTCAGTTCACACTCGCGCTATTTTGCGCATCGCACTCTTTTGTGCAGTTTATCACTCGCGCTATTTTGCGCGTCGCACTCTTTTGTGCGGTTAGCACACGCGCTATTTTGCGCGTAAGACTGTTTTGTGCGATTCACACTCACGCTATTTTGTGCGGCGCACAATTTTGTGCAGTTTATCCCTCTCGCAATTTTGCACGTCGTACGGTTTTGTGCAGTTCACACTCACGCTATTTTGCAAGCCACCCTATTTTGTGCAGTTTATCACTCGCGCTATTTTGCGACGCACTGTTTTGTGCAGTTCACACTCACGCTATTTTGCGTGTCGCACTGTTTGTTGCAGTTTATCACTCGCGCTATTTTGCGCGTCGCACTGTTTTTTGCAGTTTATCGCTTGCGCCATTTTGCGCGTTGCACTGTTTTGTGCAGTTTATCCCTCGCTCCATTTTGCGCGTTGCACTGTTTTGTGCAGTTCACACTCGCGCTATTTTGCGCGTCGCACTGTTTTGTGCAGTTCACACTCGCACTATTTTGCGCATCGCACTATTTTGTGCAGTTTATCACTCGCGCTATTTTGCGCATCGCACTGTTTTGTGCGGTTAACACACGCGATATTTTGTGCGTAAGACTGTTTTGTGCAGTTCACACTCGCGCTATTTTGTGCGTCGCAGTATTTTGTGCAGTTTATCACACGCGCTATTTTGCTCGTCACACTGTTTTGTGCAGTTCACACTCGCGCTATTTTACGCGTCGCACTTTTTTTTGTAGTTTATCACTCGCGCTATTTTGCGAGTCGCACTATTTTGTGCAGTTCACACTCACGTTATTTTGCGCATCGCACTGCTTTTTGCAGTTTATCACTCGCGCTATTTTGCGCGTCGCACTGTTTTGTGCAATTTATCACTCGCGCTATTTTGCGCGTCGCACTGTTTTGTGTAGTTTATCACTCGCGCTATTTTGTACGTCGCACTATTTTGTGCGGTTAGCACTCGCGCTATTCTGCGCATCGCACTGTTTTTTGCAGCTCACACTCGCGCTATTTTGCACGTCGCACTGTTTTTTGCAGTTTATCACCCACGCTATTTTGCGCGTCGCACTGTTTTGTGCAGTTTATCACTCGCGCAATTTTGCGCGTCGCACTGCTTTGTGCAGTTTATCACTCCTGCAATTTTGCGCGTCGCACTGTTTTGTGCAGTTTATCACTCGCGCTATTCTGCGCGTCGCACTGTTTTGTGCTGTTCACACTGCGCTGTTTTGCGCCGCACTGTTTTGTGCAGTTCACACTCGCGCTATTTTGCGCGTCGCACTGTTTTGTGCAGTTTATCGCTTGCGCCATTTTGCGCGTCGCACTGTTTTGTGCAGTTTATCACTCATGCTATTTTGCGCCGCACTGTTTTGTGCAGTTCACACTCGCGCTAGTTTGCGCGTCGCACTGTTTTGTGCAGTTTATCACTCGCGCTATTTTGCGCGTCGCACTATTTTGTGCAGTTTATCACCCCCGCTAGTTTGCGCGTCGCACTGTTTTGTGCAGTTTATCACTCGCGCTACTTTGCGCGTCCCACTGTTTTGTGCAGTTTATCACTCGCGCTATTTTGCGCGTCGCACTGTTTTGTGCAGGTTATCACTCACGCAATTTGCGCGTCGCACTGTTTTGTGCAATTCACACCTGCGCTATTTTGCGCGTCGCACTGTTTGTTGCAGTTTATCACTCGCGCCATTTTGCGCGTCGCACTATTTTTTGCAGTTTATCGCTCGCGCCATTTTGCGCGTCGCACTGTTTTGTGCAGTTTATCACTCGCTCCATTTTGCGCGTCGCACTGTTTTGTGCAGTTCACACTCGCGCTATTTTGCGCGTCGCACTGTTTTCTGCAGTTCACACTCGCACTATTTTGCGCATCGCACTATTTTGTGCAGTTTATCACTCGCGCTATTTTGCGCGTCGCACCATTTTGTGCGGTTAGCACACGCGCTATTTTGCGGGTAAGACTGTTTTGTGCGGTTCACAATTGCGCTATTTTGTGCGTCGCACTATTTTGTGCAGTTTATCACTCGCGCTATTTTGCGCGTCGCACTGTTTTCTGCAGTTTATCACTCGCGCTATTTTGCGCGTCGCACTGTTTTGTGCAGTTCACATTCGCGCTATTTTGCGCGTCGCACTGTTTTCTGCAGTTCACACTCGCACTATTTTGCGCATCGCACTATTTTGTGCAGTTTATCACTCGCGCTATTTTGCGTGTCGCATCATTTTGTGCGGTTAGCACACGCGCTATTTTGCGGGTAAGACTGTTTTGTGCGGTTCACAATTGCGCTATTTTGTGCGTCGCACTATTTTTTGCAGTTTATCGCTCGCGCCATTTTGCGCGTCGCACTGTTTTGTGCAGTTTATCACTCGCTCCATTTTGCGCGTCGCACTATTTTGTGCAGTTCACACTCGCGCTATTTTACGCGTCGCACTATTTTTTGTAGTTTATCACTCGCGCTATTTTGCGCGTCGCACTGTTTTGTGCAGTTCACACTCGCGTTATTTTGCGCGTCGTACTGTTTTTTGCAGTTTATCACTCGCGCTATTTTGCGCGTCGCACTGTTTTGTGCAATTTATCACTCGCGCTATTTTGCGCGTCGCACTGTTTTGTGTAGTTTATCACTCGCGCTATTTTGCGCGTCGCACTGTTTTGTGCGGTTAGCACACGCGCTATTTAGCGCGTAACACTATTTTGTGCGGTTCATACTCGCGCTATTTTGTGCGTCGCACTATTTTGTTCACTTTATCCATCGCGCTATTTTGCGCATCGCCCTGTTTTGTGCAGTTTATCACTCGCGCTATTTTGCGCCTTGCACTGTTTGGTGTAGTTGAGACTCGCGCTACTTTGCGTCGCACTGTTTTGTGCAGTTCACACTCGCGCTATTTTGCGTGTTGCGCAGTTTTGTGCAGTTTATCACTCGCGCTATTTTGCGCCACGCACTGTTTTCTGCAGCTCACACTCTCGCTATTTTGCACGTCGCACTGTTTTTTGCAGTTTATCACTCGCGCTATTTTGCGCATCGTACTGTTTTGTGCAGTTTATCACTCGCGCTGTTTTGCGCGTCGCACTGTTTTGTGCAATTTCACACTCACGCTATTTTGCACGTCGCACTGTTTTGTGTAGTTTATCACTCGCGCTATTTTGCGCATCGCACAGTTTTGTGTAGTTTAGACTCGCGCTACTTTGCGTCGCACTGTTTTGTGCAGTTCACACTCGCGCTATTTTGCGGGTAACACTATTTTGTGCGGTTCATACTCGCGCTATTTTGTGCGTCGCACTATTTTGTGCAGTTTATCACTTGCGCTATTTTGCGCGTCACACTGTTTTGTGTAGTTTATCACTCGCGCCATTTTGCGACTTGCACTGTTTTGTGTAGTTTGGACTCGCGCTACTTTGTGTCGCGTTGTTTTGTGTAGTTCACACTCGCGCTATTTTGCGCGTCGCACAGTTTTGTGCAGTTTATCACTCACGCTATTTTGCGCATCGCACTCTTTTCTGCAGCTCACACTCACGCTATTTTGCACGTCGCACTGTTTTGTACAGTTTATCACTCGCGCAATTTTGCGCGTCATATTGTTTTATACAGTTTACACTCGCGCTATTTTGCGCGTCGCACTGTTTTGTGCAGTTTGTCACTCGCGCTGTTTTGCGCATCGCACTGTTTTCTGCAGTTCACACTCGCGCTATTTTCCGCGTCGCACTGTTTTGTGCAGTTTATCACTCGCGCTATTTTGCGCGTCGCACTGTTTTGTGCAGGTCGCACTCGCGCTATTTTCCGCGTCGCACTATTTTGTGCAGTTTATCACTCGCGCTATTTTGCGCTTCGCACTGTTTTCTGCAGTTCACACTCGCGATATTTTGCGCGTCGCACTGTTTTGGGCAGTTTATCACTCGCGCTATTTTGCGCGTCGCATAGTTTTTTGCTGTTTGTCACTCGCGCTATTTTGTGCGTCGCACTGTTTTGTTCAGTTTATCACTCGCGCTATTTTGCACGTCCCACTCTTTTTTGCAGTTTTTCACTCACTCTATTTTGCGCATTGCACTGTTTTGTGCAGTTGAGACTCACGCTATTTTGCGCCGCACTGTTTTGTGCAGTTCACACTCGCGCTATTTTGCGCGTCGCACTGTTTTGGGCAGTTTATCACTCGCTCTATTTTGCGGGTCGCACTGTTTTGGGCAGTTCACACTCGCGCCATTTTGCGCGTCGCACTGTTTGTTGCAGTTTATCACTTGCGGTACTTTACGCGTCGCACTATTTTGTGCAGTTTATCTCTCACGCTATTTTCCGCGTCGCACTGTTTTGTGCAGTTCACACTTGCGCTACTTTGCGCGTCGCACTGTTTTGTGCAGTTCACACTCGCGTAATTTTGCGCGTCGCACTATTTTGTGCAGTTCACACTCGCGCTATTTTGCGCCTCGCACTATTTTGTGCAGTTTATCACTCGCGCTATTTTGCGCGTCGCACTGTTTTGTGCTGCTAGCACACGCGCTATTTTGCGCGTAAGACCCTTTTGTGCGGTTCACACTCGCGCTATTTTGGGCGTCGCACTATTTTGTGCAGTTTATCACTCGCGCTATTTTGCGCGTCGCACTGTTTTGTGCAGTTCACACTCGCGCTATTTTACGCGTCGCACTATTTTTTGCAGTTTATCACTCGCGCTATTTTGCGCGCCGCACTGTTTTTTGCAGTTCACACTCGCGCTATTTTGCGCGTCGCACTGTTTTGTGTAGTTTATCACTCGTGCTATTTTGCGCGTCGCACTATTTTTTGCAGTTTATCACTCGCTCTATTTTGCGCATCGCACTGTTTTGTGCAGTTCGCACTCGCGCTATTTTGCGCGTCGCACTATTTGTTGCAGTTTATCACTCCCGGTATTTTGCGCGTCACACTTTTTTGTGCAGTTTATCACTCATGCTATTTTGCGCGTCACACTATTTTGTGCAGCTGACACTTGCGTAATTTTGCGCGTCGCACTGTTTTGTGCAGTTCACACTCGCCCTATTTTTCGCATCGCACTATTTTGTGCAGTTTATCACTCGTGCTATTTTGCGCGTCGCACTGTTTTGTGCAATTCATCACTCACGCTATTCTGTGCGTCACACTGTTTTGTGTAGTTTATCACTCGCGCTATTTTGCGCGTCGCACTGTTTTGTGTAGTTTAGACTCGCGCTACTTTGCGTTGCACTGTTTTGTGCAGTTCACACTCGCGCTATTTTGCACGTAACACTGTTTTGTGCGGTTCATACTCGCGCTATTTTGTGCGTCGCACTATTTTGTGCAGTTTATCGCTCGTGCTATTTTGCACATCGCACTGTTTTGTGCAGTTTATCACTCACGCTATTTTGCGCCTTGGACTGCTTTGTGTAGTTTAGACTCGCGCTACTTTCCGTCGCAGTGTTTTGTGCAGTTCACACTCGCGCTATTTTACGTGTCCCACAGTTTTGTGCAGTTTATCACTCACGCTATTTTGCGCATCGCACTATTTTCTGCAGCTCACACTCGCGCTATTTTGCGCATCGCACTGTTTTGTGCAGTTTATCACTCGTGCTATTTTGCGCGTCGCACCGTTTTGTGCAGGTCACACTCGCGCTATTTTGCGCGTCGTACTGTTTTGTGCAGTTTATCACTCGCGCTATTTTGCGCTTCGTACTGTTTTGTGCAGTTCACACACGCGATATTTTGCGCGTCGTACTGTTTTGTGCAGTTTATCAGTCGCGCTATTTTGCGCATTGCACTGTTTTTCGCAGTTGAGACTCGCGCTATTTTGCGCCGCACTGTTTTGTGCAGTTCACACTCGCGCCATTTTGCGCGTCACACTGTTTTGTGCAGTTTATCACTCGCTCTATTTTGCGCGTGACATTGTTTTGTGCAGTTCACAATCGCGCTATTTTGCGCGTCGCACTGTTTGTTGCAGTTTAACACTCGCGCTATTTTGCACGACGCACTGTTTTGTGCAGTTTATCACTCGCACAATTTTTCCCGTCGCACTGTTTTGTGCAGTTCACACTAGCGCGAGTGTGAACAGCACAAAATAGTGCGACGCGCAAAATAGAGCGAGTGATAAACTGCACAAAATAGTGTGGCGCAAAATAGCGCGAGTCTCAACTGCACAAAACAGTGCAACGCGCAAAATAGCGCGAATGATATACTGCACAAAATAGCGCGAGTGAGAAACTGCAAAAAATAGTGCGACGCGCAAAATAGCGCGAGTGATAAACTGCACAGAACAGTGCGACGCGCAAAATAGCGCGACTGATAAACTGCACAAAACTGTGCGACCCGCAAAATAGCGCGAGTGTGAACTGCACAAAACAGTGCGACGCGCAAAATAGCGGGAGTGATAAACTGCACAAAATAGTGGGACGTGCAAAATAGCGCGAGTGATAAACTGCACAAAACAGTGCGACGCGCAAAATAGCGCGAGTGTGAACTGCACAAAACAGTGCGACGCGCAAAAACAGCGCGAGTGATAAAGTGCACAAAACAATGCGACGCGCAAAATAGCAGGTGTGATAAACTGCACAAAACAGTGCGACGCGCAAAATAGCGCGAGTGATAAACTGTAAAAAAATAGTGCGACGCGCAAAATAGCGCGAGTGATAAACTGCACAAAACAGTGCGACCCGCAAAATAGCCCGAGTGTGAACTGCACAAAACAGTGCGACGCGCAAAATAGCGGGAGTGATAAACTACACAAAATAGTGCGACGCGCAAAATAGCGCGAATGATAAACTGCACAAAACAGTGCGACCCGCAAAATAGCGCGAGTGTGAACTGCACAAAACAGTGCGACGCGCAAAATAGGGCGAGTGATAAACTACACAAAACAATGCGACGCGTAAAATAGCGGGAGTGATAAACTGCACAAAACAGTGCGACGCGCAAAATAGCACGAGTGATAAACTGCACAAAACAGTGCGACGCGCAAAATAGCGCGACTGATAAACTGCACAAAACAGTGCGACCCGCAAAATAGCGCGAGTGTGAACTGCACAAAACAGTGCGACGCGCAAAATAGCGGGAGTGATAAACTGCCCAAAACAGTGCGACGCGCAAAATAGCGCGAATGATAAACTGCAGAAAACAGTGCGACCCGCAAAATAGCGCGAGTGTGAACTACACAAAACAGTGCGACGCGCAAAATTGAGCTAGTGATAAACTGCACAAAACACTGTGACGCGCAAAATAGCGGGAGTGATAAACTGCACAAAACAGTGCGATGCGCAAAATAGCGCGAGTGATAAACTGCACAAAACAGTGCGACGCGCAAAATAGCGCGAGTGTGAACTGCAAAAAACAGTGCGACGCGCAAAATAGCGCCAGTGATAAACTGCACAAAACAGTGCGACGCGCAAAATAGCGCGAGTGATAAACTGCAAAAAATAGTGCGACGCGCAAAATAGCACGACCGAGAACTGCACAAAACAGTGTGAACTGCACAAAACAGTGCGAGTGATAAATTGCACAAAACGCTGCGATGCGCAAAATAGTGCGAGTGATAAACTGCACAAAACAGTGCGACGCACAGAATAGAGCGAGTGTGAACTGCACAAAACTATGCGACGCGCAAAATAGCGCGAGTGATAAACTGCACAAAAGTGCGACGCGCAAAATAGCACGGGTGATAAACAGCACAAAATAGTACGACGCGCAAAATAGCACGAGTGATAAACTGCACAAAACGGTGCGACGCGCAAAATAGCGCGTGTGACAAACTGCGCAAAACTGTGCGACGCGCACAACAGCGCGAGTGATAAACTGCACAAAACAGTGCGATGCGCAAAATAGCGCGACTGATAAACTGCACAAAACAGTGCAACGCGCAAAATAGCGCGAGTGATAAACTGCACAAAACAGTGCGACGCACAAAATAGCGCTAGTGCTAAACTGCAAAAAACAGTGCGACGCGTAAAAGCGCGAGTGATAAACTGCACAAAATAGTTTGACGCGCAAAATAGCGCGAGTGATAAACTGCACAAAACAGTGTGACCCGGAAAATAGCGCGAGTGTGAACGGCACAAAATAGTGCGACGCGCAAAGTAGCGGGAGTGATAAACTGCACAAAAGAGTGCGACGCGCAAAATAACGCGAGTGATAATCTGCACAAAATAGTGTGACGCGCAAAATAGCGCGAGTGTGAACTGCAGAAAACAGTGCGACGCGGAAAATAGCGCGAGTGATAAACTGCACAAAACAATGCGACGCACGAAATAGCGGGAGTGATAAACTGCACAAAACAGTGCGACGCGCAAAATAGCGCGAGTCATAAACTGCACAAAACAGTGCGACGTGCAAAATAGCGCGAGTGTGAACTGCACAAAACAGTGCGACGCGCAAAATAGCGCCAGTGATAAACTACACAAAAGCGCGAGTGATAAACTACACAAAACAGTGCGACGCGCAAAATAGCGCGAGTGTGAACTGCATAAAACAGTGCGACGCGCAAAATAGCGCGAGTGATAAACTGCACAAAACAGTGCGACGCGCAAAATAGCGCGAGTGTGAACTGTACAAAACAGTGCGACACGCAAAATAGCGGGAGTGATAAACTGCACAAAACAGTGCGACGCGCAAAATAGCGCGAGTGACAAACTGCACAAAACAGTGCGACGCGCAAAATAGTGCGAGTGATAAACTGCACAAAACAGTGCGACGCGCAAAATAACGCGAGTATGAACTGCACAAAACAGTGCGACGCGCAGAATAGCGGGAGTGATAAACTGCACAAAACACTGCGACGCGCAAAATAGCGCGAGTGACAAACTGCACAAAACTGTGCGACGCGCACAACAACGTGAGTGATAAACTGCACAAAATAGTGCGACGCGCAAAACAGCGCGAGTGTGAACTGCACAAAATAGTGCGACGCGCAAAATAGCGCGAGTGATAACTTGCACAAAACAGTACGACGCGCAAAATAGCGGGAGTGATAAACTGCACAAAACAGTGCGACGTGCAAAATAGCAAGAGTGATAAATTGCACAAAATAGTGCGACGCGCAAAACAGCGCGAGTGATAAACTGCACAAAACAGTGTGACGCGCAAAGTTGCGCGAGTGATAAACTGCACAAAACACTGCGACGCGCAAACTAGCGGGAGTGATAAACTGCACAAAACAGTGCGACGCGCAAAATATCGTGAGTGATAAACGGCACAAAACAGTGCGACGCGCAAAATCGCGCGAGTGTGAACCGCACAAAACAGTGCGACGCGCAAAATAGTGCCAGTGATAAACTACACAAAAGCATGCGACGCGTAAAATAGCGCGATTGATAAACTGCACAAAACTGTGCGACCCGCAAAATTGTGCGACTGATAAACTGCACAAAATAGTGTGACGCGCAAAATAGCGCAATAGTGAACTGCACAAAACAGTGCGACGCGCGAAATAGCGGTTCATACTCGCGCTATTTTGTGCGTCGCACTATTTTGTGCAGTTTATCACTCGTGCTATTTTGCACGTCGCACTGTTTTGTGCAGTTTATCACTCACGCTATTTTGCGCCTTGGACTGCTTTGTGTAGTTTAGACTCGCGCTACTTTCCGTCGCAGTGTTTTGTGCAGTTCACACTCGCGCTATTTTACGTGTCCCACAGTTTTGTGCAGTTTATCACTCACGCTATTTTGCGCATCGCACTATTTTCTGCAGCTCACACTCGCGCTATTTTGCGCATCGCACTGTTTTGTGCAGTTTATCACTCGTGCTATTTTGCGCGTCGCACCGTTTTGTGCAGGTCACACTCGCGCTATTTTGCGCGTCGTACTGTTTTGTGCAGTTTATCACTCGCGCTATTTTGCGCTTCGTACTGTTTTGTGCAGTTCACACACGCGATATTTTGCGCGTCGTACGTTTTGTGCAGTTTATCAGTCGCGCTATTTTGCGCATTGCACTGTTTTTCGCAGTTGAGACTCGCGCTATTTTGCGCCGCACTGTTTGTGCGGTTCACACTCGCGCCATTTTGCGCGTCACACTGTTTTGTGCAGTTTATCACTCGCTCTATTTTGCGCGTGACATTGTTTTGTGCAGTTCACAATCGCGCTATTTTGCGCGTCGCACTGTTTGTTGCAGTTTAACATCGCGCTATTTTGCACGACGCACTGTTTTGTGCAGTTTATCACTCGCACAATTTTTCGCGTCGCACTGTTTTGTGCAGTTCACACTAGCGCGAGTGTGAACAGCACAAAATAGTGCGACGCGCAAAATAGAGCGAGTGATAAACTGCACAAAATGTGTGGCGCAAAATAGCGCGAGTCTCAACTGCACAAAACAGTGCAACGCGCAAAATAGCGCGAATGATATACTGCACAAAATAGCGCGAGTGAGAAACTGCAAAAAATAGTGCGACGCGCAAAATAGCGCGAGTGATAAACTGCACAGAACAGTGCGACGCGCAAAATAGCGCGACTGATAAACTGCACAAAACTGTGCGACCCGCAAAATAGCGCGAGTGTGAACTGCACAAAACAGTGCGACGCGCAAAATAGCGGGAGTGATAAACTGCACAAAATAGTGGGACGTGCAAAATAGCGCGAATGATAAACTGCACAAAACAGTGCGACCCGCAAAATAGCGCGAGTGTGAACTGCACAAAACAGTGCGACGCGCAAAACAGCGCGAGTGATAAAGTGCACAAAACAATGCGACGCGCAAAATAGCAGGAGTGATAAACTGCACAAAACAGTGCGACGCGCAAAATAGCGCGAGTGATAAACTGTAAAAAAATAGTGCGACGCGCAAAATAGCGCGAGTGATAAACTGCACAAAACAGTGCGACCCGCAAAATAGCCCGAGTGTGAACTGCACAAAACAGTGCGACGCGCAAAATAGCGCGAGTGATAAACTGCACAAATAGTGCGACGCGCAAAATAGCGCGAGTGATAAACTGCACAAAACAGTGCGACGCGCAAAATAGCGCGAGTGTGAACTGCACAAAACAGTGCGACGCGCAAAATAGGGCGAGTGATAAACTGCACAAAACAATGCGACGCGCAAAATAGCGGGAGTGATAAACTGCACAAAACAGTGCGACGCGCAAAATAGCGCGAGTGATAAACTGCACAAAACAGTGCGACGCGCAAAATAGCGCGACTGATAAACTGCACAAAACAGTGCGACCCGCAAAATAGCGCGAGTGTGAACTGCACAAAACAGTGCGACGCGCAAAATAGCGGGAGTGATAAACTGCACAAAACAGTGCGACGCGCAAAATAGCGCGAGTGATAAACTGCAGAAAACAGTGCGACGCGCAAAATAGCGCGAGTGTGAACTACACAAAACAGTGCGACGCGCAAAATTGCGCGAGTGATAAACTGCACAAAACAGTGTGACGCGCAAAATAGCGGGAGTGATAAACTGCACAAAACAGTGCGATGCGCAAAATAGCGCGAGTGATAAACTGCACAAAAAGTGCGACGCGCAAAATAGCGCGAGTGTGAACTGCACAAAACAGTGCGACGCGCAAATAGCGCGAGTGATAAACTGCACAAAACAGTGCGACGCGCAAAATAGCGCGAGTGATAAACTGCAAAAAATAGTGCGACGCGCAAAATAGCACGACCGAGAACTGCACAAAACAGTGTGAACTGCACAAAACAGTGCGAGTGATAAATTGCACAAAACGCTGCGATGCGCAAAATAGTGCGAGTGATAAACTGCACAAAACAGTGCGACGCACAGAATAGAGCGAGTGTGAACTGCACAAAACTATGCGACGCGCAAAATAGCGCGAGTGATAAACTGCACAAAACAGTGCGACGCGCAAAATAGCACGGGTGATAAACAGCACAAAATAGTACGACGCGCAAAATAGCACGAGTGATAAACTGCACAAAACGGTGCGACGCGCAAAATAGCGCGTGTGACAAACTGCGCAAAACTGTGCGACGCGCACAACAGCGCGAGTGATAAACTGCACAAAACAGTGCGATGCGCAAAATAGCGCGACTGATAAACTGCACAAAACAGTGCAACGCGCAAAATAGCGCGAGTGATAAACTGCACAAAACAGTGCGACGCACAAAATAGCGCTAGTGCTAAACTGCAAAAAACAGTGCGACGCGTAAAATAGCGCGAGTGATAAACTGCACAAAATAGTTTGACGCGCAAAATAGCGCGAGTGATAAACTGCACAAAACAGTGTGACCCGGAAAATAGCGCGAGTGTGAACGGCACAAAATAGTGCGACGCGCAAAGTAGCGGGAGTGATAAACTGCACAAAAGAGTGCGACGCGCAAATAACGCGAGTGATAATCTGCACAAAATAGTGTGACGCGCAAATAGCGCGAGTGTGAACTGCAGAAAACAGTGCGACGCGGAAAATAGCGCGAGTGATAAACTGCACAAAACAATGCGACGCACGAAATAGCGGGAGTGATAAACTGCACAAAACAGTGCGACGCGCAAAATAGCGCGAGTCATAAACTGCACAAAACAGTGCGACGTGCAAAATAGCGCGAGTGTGAACTGCACAAAACAGTGCGACGCGCAAAATAGCGCCAGTGATAAACTACACAAAAGCGCGAGTGATAAACTACACAGAACAGTGCAACGCGCAAAATGGCGCGAGTGTGAACTGCATAAAACAGTGCGACGCGCAAAATAGCGCGAGTGATAAACTGCACAAAACAGTACGACGCGGAAAATAGCGCGAGTGTGAACTGTACAAAACAGTGCGACACGCAGAATAGCGGGAGTGATAAACTGTACAAAACACTGCGACGCGCAAAATAGCGCGAGTGACAAACTGCACAAAACAGTTCGACGCGCAAAATAGTGCGAGTGATAAACTGCACAAAACAGTGCGACGCGCAAAATAGCGCGAGTATGAACTGCACAAAACAGTGCGACGCGCAGAATAGCGGGAGTGATAAACTGCACAAAACACTGCGACGCGCAAAATAGCGCGAGTGACAAACTGCACAAAACTGTGCGACGCGCACAACAACGTGAGTGATAAACTGCACAAAATAGTGCGACGCGCAAAACAGCGCGAGTGTGAACTGCACAAAATAGTGCGACGCGCAAAATAGCGCGAGTGATAACTTGCACAAAACAGTGCGACGCGCAAAATAGCGGGAGTGATAAACTGCACAAAACAGTGCGACGTGCAAAATAGCAAGAGTGATAAATTGCACAAAATAGTGCGACGCGCAAAACAGCGCGAGTGATAAACTGCACAAAACAGTGTGACGCGCAAAGTTGCGCGAGTGATAAACTGCACAAAACACTGCGACGCGCAAACTAGCGGGAGTGATAAACTGCACAAAACAGTGCGACGCGCAAAATAGTGCCAGTGATAAACTACACAAAAGCATGCGACGCGTAAAATAGCGCGATTGATAAACTGCACAAAACTGTGCGACCCGCAAAATTGCGCGACTGATAAACTGCACAAAATAGTGTGACGCGCAAAATAGCGCAATAGTGAACTGCACAAAACAGTGCGACGCGCGAAATAGCGCGAGTGATAAACTGCACAAAACAGTACGACGCGGAAAATAGCGCGAGTGTGAACTGTACAAAACAGTGCGACACGCAGAATAGCGGGAGTGATAAACTGTACAAAACACTGCGACGCGCAAAATAGCGCGAGTGACAAACTGCACAAAACAGTTCGACGCGCAAAATAGTGCGAGTGATAAACTGCACAAAACAGTGCGACGCGCAAAATAGCGCGAGTATGAACTGCACAAAACAGTGCGACGCGCAGAATAGCGGGAGTGATAAACTGCACAAAACACTGCGACGCGCAAAATAGCGTTAGTGACAAACTGCACAAAACTGTGCGACGCGCACAACAACGTGAGTGATAAACTGCACAAAATAGTGCGACGCGCAAAACAACGCGAGTGTGAACTGCACAAAATAGTGCGACGCGCAAAATAGCGCGAGTGATAACTTGCACAAAACAGTGCGACGCGCAAAATAGCGAGTGAGTGATAAACTGCACAAAACAGTGCGACGTGCAAAATAGCAAGAGTGATAAATTGCACAAAATAGTGCGACGCGCAAAACAGCGCGAGTGATAAACTGCACAAAACAGTGTGACGCGCAAAGTTGCGCGAGTGATAAACTGCACAAAACACTGCGACGCGCAAACTAGCGGGAGTGATAAACTGCACAAAACAGTGCGACGCGCAAAATATCGTGAGTGATAAACGGCACAAAACAGTGCGACGCGCAAAATCGCGCGAGTGTGAACCGCACAAAACAGTGCGACGCGCAAAATAGTGCCAGTGATAAACTACACAAAAGCATGCGACGCGTAAAATAGCGCGATTGATAAACTGCACAAAACTGTGCGACCCGCAAAATTGCGCGACTGATAAACTGCACAAAATAGTGTGACGCGCAAAATAGCGCAATAGTGAACTGCACAAAACAGTGCGACGCGCGAAATAGCGAGATAAACTGCACAAAACAGTACGACGCGTAAAATAGCGCGATTGATAAACCGCACAAAACAGTGCGACGCGCAAAATAGCGCGAGTGATAAACTGCAAAAAACAGTGCAACGCGCAAAATAGCGCGACTGTGAACTGCACAAAATAGTGCGACGCGGAAAATAGCGCAGTGTGAAATGCACAAAACAGTGCGGCAGGCAAAATAGCGCGAGTGATAAACTGCATAAAACAGTGCGACGCGCAAAATAGCGCGAGTGATAAACTGCACAAAACAGTGCGACGTGCAAAATAGCGCGAGTGTCAACTGCACAAAACAGTGTGACGCGCAAAATAGCGCGACTGTCAACTGCATAAAATAGTGCAACGCGCAAAATGGCGCGAGTGATAAACTGCAAAATATAGTGCGACGCGCAAAATAGCGCGAGTGTGAACAGCACAAAACAGTGCGACCCCCAAAATAGCGCGAGTGATAAACTGCACAAAACAGTGCGACGCGCAAAATAGCGCGATTGATAAACTGCACAAAACAGTGCGACGTGCATAATAGCGCGAGTGATAAACTGCCAAAAACAGTGCGACGCGCAAAATAGCGAGACTGTGAACTGCACAAAACAGTGCGACGCGCAAAAGAGCGCGAGTGATAAACTGCACAAAACAGTGCGACGCGCAAAACAGCGCGAGTGATAAACTGCACCAAGCAGTGCGACGCGCAAAATAGCACGAGTGTGAACTGCAGAAAACAGTGCGAAGCGTAAAATAGCTCGAGTGATAAACTGCACAAAACAGTGCGACGCGCAAAATAGCGCGAGTGTCAACTGCACAAAACAGTGCGATGCGCAAAATAGCGCGGGTGATAAACTGCACAAAACAGTGCGACGCGCAAAAGAGCGCGAGTGATAAACTGCACAAAACAGTGCGACGCGCAAAACAGCGCGAGTGATAAACTGCACCAAGCAGTGCGACGCGCAAAATAGCACGAGTGTGAACTGCAGAAAACAGTGCGATGTGCAAAATAGCTCGAGTGATAAACTGCACAAAACAGTGCGACGCGCAAAATAGCGCGAGTGTCAACTGCACAAAACAGTGGGACGCGCAAAATAGCGCGGGTGATAAACTGCACAAAACAGTGCGACGCGCAAAATAGCGCGAGTGATAAACTGCAAAAAACAGTGCGACCCGCAAAATAGCGCTACTGTGAAGTGCACAAAACAGTGCGACGCGTAAAATAGCGCACTGTGAACTACACAAAACAGTGCGACGGGCAAAATAGCGCGAGTGATAAACTGCACAAAACAGTTCGATGCGCAAAATAGCGCGACTGATAAACTGCACAAAACAGTGCGACGCGCAAAATAGCGCGAGTGGTAAACTGCAAAAAACAGTGTGACGCACAAAATAGCGCGACTGTGAACTACACAAAACAGTGCGACACGCAAAATAGCGCAGTGTAAACTGCACAAAACAGTGCGACGCGCAAAATAGCGCGAGTGATAAACTGCACAAAACAGTGTGACGCGCATAATAGCGCGAGTGATAAACTGCAAAAAACAGTGCGACGCGCAAAATAGCGAGACTGTGAACTGCACAAAACAGTGCAACGCGCAAAATAGCGCAGTGGGAACTGCACAAAACAGCGCGACGCGCAAAATAGCGCGAGTGATAAACTGCACAAAACAGTGCGACGCGCAAAATAGCGCGAGGGATAAACTGCACAAAACAGTGCGACGCGCAAAATAGCGCGAGCGAGAAACTGCACAAAACAGTGCGACGCGCTGAATAGCGCGAGGGTGAGCTGCACAAAACTGTGCGACGCGCAAAATAGCGCGAGCGTGAACTGCACAAAACAGCGCGACGCGCAAAATAGCGCGAGTGTGAACTGCACAAAACAGTACGACGCGCAAAATAGCGCGAGTAATAAACTGCACAAAATAGTGCGACACGTAAAATAGCGCGAGTGATAAACTGCACAAAATAGTGCGACGCGCAAAATAGCGCGAGTGGTAAACTGCAAAAAACAGTGCGACGCTCAAAATAGCGCGACTGTGAACTACACAAAACAGTGCGACGCGCAAAATAGCGCAGTGTGAACTACACAAAACAGTGCGACGCGCAAAATAGCGCGATTGATAAACTGCACAAAACAGTGCGACGTGCAAAATAGCGCGAGTGATAAACTGCACAAAACAGTGCGACGCGCAAAATTGCGCGAGTGATAAACTGCACAAAACAGTGCGACGCGCAAAATAGCGCGACTGTGAAGTGCACAAAACAGCGCGACGGGCAAAATAGCGCAGTGTAAACTGCACAAAACAGTGCGACGCGTAAAATAGTGCAGTGTGAACTGCACAAAACAGTGGGACGGGCAAAATAGCGCGAGTGATAAACTGCACAAAACAGTGCGACGCGTAAAATAGCGCGAGCGATAAACTACACAAAACGGGGCGACGCGCAAAATAACGCAGTGTGAACCGCACAAAACAGTGCGACGGGCAAAATAGCGCGAGTGATAAACGGCACAAATCAGTGCGATGCGCAAAATAGCGCGAGTGATAAACTGCACAAAACAGTGCGATGCGCATAATAGCGCGAGTGATAAACTGCAAAAAACAGTGCGACGCGCAAAATAGCGCGACTGTGAACTGCACAAAATAGTGCGACGCGCAAAAAAGCGCAGTGGGAACTGCACAAAACAGTGCGACGCGCAAAATTGCGCGAGTGATAAACTGCACAAAACAGTGCGACGCGCAAAATAGCGCGAGTGATAAACTCCACAAAATACTGCGACGCGCAGAATAGCGCGAGTGTGAGCTGCACAAAACTGTGCGACGCGCAAAATAGCGCGAGTGTGAACTGCACAAAACAGTGCGACGCGCAAAATAGCGCGAGTGTGAACTGCACAAAACACTGCGACGTGCAAAATAGCGCGAGTGATAAACTGCACAAAAGAGTGCGACGCGTAAAATAGCGCGAGTGATAAACTGCACAAAACAGTGCGACGCGCAAAATAGCGCAAGTGGTAAACTGTAAAAAACAGTGCGACGCTCAAAATAGCGCGACTGTGAACTACACAAAACAGTGCGACGCGCAAAATAGCGCAGTGTGAAGTGCACAAAACAGTGCGATGCGTAAAATAGCGTGATTGATAAACTGCACAAAATAGTGCGACGCGCAAAGTAGCGCAATAGGGATCTGCACAAAACAGTGCGACGCGCAAAATAGCGCGAGTGATAAACTGCACAAAACAGTGCGACGCGTAAAATAGCGCGATTGATAAACCGCACAAAACAGTGCGGCGCGCAAAATAGCGCGAGTGATAAACTGCAAAAAATAGTGCAACGCGCAAAATAGCGCGACTGTGAATTGCACAAAACAGTGTGACGCGGAAAATAGCGCAGTGTGAACTGCACAAAACAGTGCGGCGGGCAAAATAGCGCGAGTGATAAACTGCACAAAATAGTGCGACGCGCAAAATAGCGCGAGAGATAAACTGCACAAAACAGTGCGACGTGCAAAATAGCGCGAGTGTGAAATGCACAAAACAGTGTGACGCGCAAAATAGCGCGACTGTCAACTGCATAAAATAGTGCAACGCGCAAAATAGCGCGAGTGATAAACTGCCCAAAACAGTGCGACGCGCAAAATAACGCGAGTGATAAACTGCAGAAAACAGTGCGACGCGCATAATGGTGCGAGTGATAAATGCAAAAAATAGTGCGACGCGCAAAATAGCGAGACTGTGAACTGCACAAAACAGTGCGACGCGCAAAATAGCGCAGTGGGAACTGCACAAAACAATGCGACGCGCAAAATAGCGCAGTGTGAACTGCACAACACAGTGCGACGCGCAAAATTGCGAGAGTGATAAACAGCACAAAACTGTGCGACGCGCAAAATAGCGCGAGTGATAAACTGCAAAAAATAGTGCGACGCGCAAAATAGCGCGACTGTGAAGTGCACGAAACAGTGCGACGGGCAAAATAGCGCATGTGAACTGCACAAAACAGTGCGACGTGTAAAATCGCGCAGTGTGAACTGCACAAAACAGTGGGACGGGCAAAATAGCGCGAGTGATAAACTGCACAAAACGTTCGACGCGCAAATAGCACGAGTGATAAACTGCACAAAACAGTGCGACGCGCAAAATAGCGCGAGTGGTAAACTGCAAAAATATTGCGACGCACAAATAGCGAGACTGTGAACTGCACAAACAGTCGACGCGCAAATAGCGCAGTGGGAACTGCACAAAACAATGCGACCGCAAATAGCGCAGTGTGAACTGCACAACACAGTGCGACGCGCAAAATTGCGAGAGTGATAAACACACAAAACAGTGCGACGCGCAAAATAGCGCGAGTGATAAACTGCAAAAATAGTGCGACGCGCAAAATACGCGACTGTGAAGTGCACGAAACAGTGCGACGGGCAAAATAGCGCAGTGTGAACTGCACAACACAGTGCGACGTGTAAAATAGCGCAGTGTGAACTGCACAAAACAGTGGGACGGGCAAAATAGCGCGAGTGATAAACTGCACAAACAGTTCGACGCGCAAAATAGCGCGAGTGACAAACTGCACAAAACAGTGCGACGCGCAAATAGCGCGAGTGGTAAACTGCAAAAATAGTGCGACGCCCAAAATAGCGCGACCGTGAACTACACAAACAGTGCGACGCCAAAATAGCGCAGTGTGAACAGCACAAAACAGTGCGACGCGCAAAATAGCGCGAGTGATAAACTGCACAAAACAGTGCGACGCGCCTAATAGCGCGAGTGATAAACTGCAAAAAATAGTGCGACGCGCAAAATAGCGAGACTGTGAACTGCACAAAATAGTGCGACGTGCAAAAAAGCGCAGTGGGAACTGCACAAAACAGTGCGACGCGCAAAATAGCACGAGTGATAAAATGCACAAAACAATGCGACGCGCAAAATAGCGCGAGTGATAAACTTCACAAAATACTGCGACGCGCAGAATAGCGCGAGTGTGAGCTGCACAAAACTGTGCGACGCGCAAAATAGTGCGAGTGTGAACTGCACAAAACAATGCGACGCGCAAAATAGCGCGAGTGTGAACTGCACAAAACAGTGCGACGTGCAAAATAGCGCGAGTGATAAACTGCACAAAATAGTGCGACGCGTAAAATAGCGCGATTGATAAACCGCACAAAACAGTGCGACGCTCAAAATAGCGCGAGTGATAAACTGCAAAAAACAGTGCCACGCGCAAAATAGCGCGACTGTGAACTGCACAAAACAGTGTGACGCAGAAAATAGCGCAGTGTGAACTGCACAAAACAGTGCGGCGGGCAAAATAGCGCGAGTGATAAACTGCACAAAACAGTGCGACGCGCAAAATAGCGCGGGAGATAAACTGCACAAAACAGTGCGACGTGCAAAATAGCGCGAGTGTGAACTGCACAAAACAGTGTGACGCGCAAAATAGCGCGACTGTCAACTGCATAAAATAGTGCAACGCGCAAAATAGCGCGAGCGATAAACTGCCCAAAACAGTGCGACGCGCAAAATAACGCGCGTGATAAACTGCACAAAACAGTGCGACGCACATAATGGCGCGAGTGATAAATGCAAAAAACAGTGCGACGTGCAAAATAGCGCGAGTGTGAACTGCACAAAACAGTGCGACGCGCAAAATAGCGCCAGTGATAAACTACACAAAAGCGCGAGTGATAACTACACAGAACAGTGCAACCGCAAATGGCGCGAGTGTGAACTGCATAAAACAGTGCGACGCGCACAAATAGCGCGAGTGATAAACTGCACAAAACAGTACGACGCGGAAAATAGCGCGAGTGTGAACTGTACAAAACAGTGCGACACGCAGAATAGCGGGAGTGATAAACTGTACAAACACTGCGACGCGCAAAATAGCGCGAGTGACAAACTGCACAAAACAGTTCGACGCGCAAAATAGTGCGAGTGATAACTGCACAAAACAGTGCGACGCGCAAATAGCGCGAGTATGAACTGCACAAAACAGTGCGACGCGCAGAATAGCGGGAGTGATAAACTGCACAAAACCTGCGACGCGCAAAATAGCGTTAGTGACAAACTGCACAAAACTGTGCGACGCGCACAACAACGTGAGTGATAAACTGCACAAAATAGTGCGACGCGCAAAACAGCGCGAGTGTGAACTGCACAAAATAGTGCGACGCGCAAAATAGCGCGAGTGATAACTTGCACAAAACAGTGCGACGCGCAAAATAGCGGGATGAATAAACTGCACAAAACAGTGACGACGTGCAAAATAGCAGAGTGATAAATTGCACAAAATAGTGCGACGCGCAAAACAGCGCGAGTGATAAACTGCACAAACATGTGACGCGCAAAGTTGCGGCGAGTGAATAAACTGCACAAAACACTGCGACGCGCAAACTAGCGGGAGTGATAAACTGCACAAAACAGTGCGACGCGCAAAATATCGTGAGTGATAAACGCACAAAACAGTGCGACGCGCAAAATCGCGCGAGTGTGAACCGCACAAAACAGTGCGACGCGCAAAATAGTGCCAGTGATAAACTACACAAAAGCATGCGACCGTAAAATAGCGCGATTGATAAACTGCACAAACTGTGCGACCCGCAAAATTGCGCGACTGATAAACTGCACAAAATAGTGTGACGCGCAAAATAGCGCAATAGTGAACTGCACAAAACAGTGCGACGCGCGAAATAGCGAGATAAACTGCACAAAACAGTACGACGCGTAAAATAGCGCGATTGATAAACCGCACAAAACAGTGCGACGCGCAAAATAGCGCGAGTGATAAACTGTAAAAAACAGTGCAACGCGCAAAATAGCGCGACTGTGAACTGCACAAAATAGTGCGACGCGGAAAATAGCGCAGTGTGAAATGCACAAACACAGTGCGGCAGGCAAAATAGCGGCGAGGATAAACTGCATAAAACAGTTGCCGACGCGCAAAATAGCGCGAGTGAAACTGCACAAAACAGTGCGACGTGCAAAATAGCGCGAGTGTCAACTGCACAAAACAGTGTGACTCGCAAAATAGCGCGACTGTCAAACTGCATAAAATAGTGCAACCGCGCAAAACGGCGCGAGTGATAAACTGCAAAATATAGTGCGACGCGCAAATAATAGCGCGAGTGTGAACAGCACAAAAACGTGCGACCCCCAAAATAGCGCGATGTGATAAACTGCACAAAACAGTGCGACGCGCAAAATAGCGCGATTGATAAACTGCACAAACAGTGCGACTGCATAATAGCGCGAGTGATAACTGCCAAAAGTGCGACCGCGCAAAGCGAGACTGTGAACTGCACAAAACAGTGCGACGCGCAAAAAGAGCGTGAGTGATAAACTGCACAAAACAGTGCGACGCGCAAAACAGCGCGATGATAAACTGCACCAAGCAGTGCGACGCGCAAAATAGCACGAGTGTGAACTGCAGAAAACAGTGCGGAAGCGTAAAATAGCTCGAGTGATAAACTTGCACAAACAGTGCGACGCGCAAAATAGCGCGAGTGTCAACTTGCACAAAACAGTGCGATGCGCAAAATAGCGCGAGTGATAAACTGCACAAAACAGTGCGACGCGCAAAAGAGCGCGAGTGATAAACTGCACAAAACAGTGCGACGCGCAAAACAGCGCGAGTGATAAACTGCACAAAACAGTGCGACGCGCAAAATAGCACGAGTGTGAACTGCACAAAACAGTGCGATGCGCAAAATAGCGCGAGTGATAAACTGCACAAAACAGTGCGACGCGCAAAATAGCGCGAGTGTCAACTGCACAAAACAGTGTGACGCGCAAAATAGCGCGGTGATAAACTGCACAAAACAGTGCGACGCGCAAAATAGCGCGAGTGATAACTGCACAAAACAGTGCGACGCGCAAAATAGCGCTACTGTGAAGTGCACAAAACAGTGCGACGCGTAAAATAGCGCACTGTGAACTACACAAAACAGTGCGACGGGCAAAATAGCGCGAGTGATAAACTGCACAAAACAGTTCGACGCGCAAAATAGCGCGTGATAAACTGCACAAAACAGTGCGACGCGCAAAATAGCGCGAGTGGTAAACTGCAAAAAAAGTGTGACGCACAAAATAGCGCGACTCTGTGAACTACACAAAACAGTGCGACACGCAAAATGCGCAGTGTAAACTGCACAAAACAGTGCGACGCAAAATAGCGCGAGTGATAAACTGCAAAAAAGTGCGACGCGCATAATAGCGCGAGTGATAAACTGCAAAAACAGTGCGACGCGCAAAATAGCGAGACTGTAACTGCACAAAACAGTGCAACGCGCAAAATAGCGCAGTGGGAACTGCACAAAACAGCGCGACGCGCAAAAGCGCGAGTGATAAACTGCACAAAACAGTGCGACGCGCAAAATAGCGCGAGGGAAAACTGCACAAAACAGTGCGACGCGCAAAATAGCGCGAGCGAGAACTGCACAAAACAGTGCGACGCGCAATAGCGCGAGGGTGAGCTGCACAAAACTGTGCGACGCGCAAAATAGCGCGCGCGTGACTGCACAAAACAGCGCGACGCGCAAAATAGCGCGAGTGTGAACTGCACAAAACAGTACGACGCGCAAATAGCGCGAGTAATAAACTGCACAAAATAGTGCGACACGTAAATAGCGCGAGTGATAACTGCACAAAATAGTGCGACGCGCAAAATAGCGCGAGTGGTAAACTGCAAAAAACAGTGCGACGCTCAAAATAGCGCACTGTGAACTACACAAAACAGTGCGACGCGCAAAATAGCGCAGTGTGAACTGCACAAAACAGTGCGACGGCAAAATAGCGCGAGTGATAAACTGCACAAAACAGTGCGACGTGCAAAATAGCCGAGTGATAAACTGAAACTGACAAACAGTGCGACGCGCAAAATGCGCGAGTGATAAACTGCACAAAACAGTGCGACGCGCAAAATAGCGCGACTGTGAAGTGCACAAAAACAGCGCGACGGGCAAAATAGCGCAGTGTAACTGCACAAAACAGTGCGACGCGTAAAATAGTGCAGTGTGAACTGCACAAAACAGTGGGACGGGCAAAATAGCGCGAGTGATAACTGCACAAAACAGTGCGACGCGTAAAATAGCGCGAACGATAAACTACACAAAACGGGGCGCGCAAAATAACGCAGTGTGAACCGCACAAAACAGTGCGACGGGCAAAATAGCGCGAGTGATAAACGGCACAAATCAAGTGCGATGCGCAAAATAGCGCGAGTGATAAACTGCACAAAACAGTGCGACGCGCATAATAGCGCGAGTGATAACTGCAAAAACAGTGCGACGCGCAAAATAGCGCGACTGTGAACTGCACAAAATAGTGCGACGCGCAAAAAGCGCAGTGGAACTGCACAAAACAGTGCGACGCGCAAAATTGCGCGAGTGATAAACTGCACAAAACAGTGCGACGCGCAAAATAGCGCGAGTGATAACTCCACAAAATACTGCGACGCGCAGAATAGCGCGAGTGTGAGCTGCACAAAACTGTGCGACGCGCAAATAGCGCGAGTGTGAACTGCACAAAACGTGCGACGCGCAAAATAGCGCGAGTGTGAACTGCACAAAACACTGCGACGTGCAAAATAGCGCGAGTGATAAACTGCACAAAAGAGTGCGACGCGTAAAATAGCGCGAGTGATAAACTGCACAAACAGTGCGACGCGCAAAATAGCGCAAGTGGTAAACTGTAAAAAAGTGCGACGCTCAAAATAGCGCGACTGTAACTACACAAAACAGTGCGACGCGCAAAATAGCGCAGTGTGAAGTGCACAAAACAGTGCGTGCGTAAATAGCGTGATTGATAAACTGCACAAAATAGTGCGACGCGCAAAGTAGCGCAATAGGGATCTGCACAAAACAGTGCGACGCGCAAAATAGCGCGAGTGATAAACTGCACAAAACAGTGCGACGCGCAAAATATCGCAGTGTGAAGTGCACAAAACAGTGCGACGCGTAAAATAGCGCGATTGATAAACTGCACAAAATAGTGCGACGCGCAAAATAGCGCAATAGTGAAATGCACAAAACAGTGCGATGCGCAAAATAGCGCGAGTGATAAACTGCACAAAAAGTGCGACACGCAAAATAGCGCGAGTGTGAACTGCAAAAAACAGTGCGACGCGCAAAATAGCGCCAGTGATAAACTGCACAAAACAGTGCGACGCGCAAATAGCGCGAGTGATAAACTGCAAAAATAGTGCGACGCGCAAAATAGCACGACCGAGAACTGCACAAAACAGTGTCAACTGCACAAAACAGTGCGAGTGATAAATTGCACAAAACGCTGCGATGCGCAAAATAGTGCGAGTGATAAACTGCACAAAACAGTGCGACGCACAGAATAGAGCGAGTGTGAACTGCACAAAACTATGCGACGCGCAAAATAGCACGGGTGATAAACAGCACAAAATAGTACGACGCGCAAAATAGCACGAGTGATAAACTGCACAAAACGGTGCGACGCGCAAAATAGCGCGTGTGACAACTGCGCAAAACTGTGCGACGCGCACAACAGCGCGAGTGATAAACTGCACAAAACAGTGCGATGCGCAAAATAGCGTGACTGATAAACTGCACAAAACAGTGCGACGCGCAAAATAGCGCGAGTGATAAACTGCACAAAACAGTGCGACGCACAAAATAGCGCTAGTGCTAAACTGCAAAAAACAGTGCGACGCGTAAAATAGCGCGAGTGATAAACTGCACAAAATAGTTCGACGCGCAAAATAGCGCGAGTGATAAACTGCACAAAACAGTGTGACCCGCAAAATAGCGCGAGTGTGAACGGCACAAAACAGTGCGACGCGCAAAGTAGCGGGAGTGATAAACTGCACAAAAGAGTGCGACGCGCAAAATAACGCGAGTGATAATCTACACAAAACAGTGTGACGCGCAAAATAGCGCGAGTGTGAACTGCAGAAAACAGTGCGACGCGCAAAATACGCGAGTGATAACTGCACAAAACAGTGCGACGCACGAATAGCGGGAGTGATAAAACTGCACAAAACAGTGCGACGCGCAAAATAGCGCGAGTCTAAACTGCACACAAAACAGTGCGACGCGCAAAATAGCGCGAGTGTGAACTGCACAAAACAGTGCGACGCGCAAAATAGCGCCAGTGATAAACTGCACAAAAGCGCGAGTGATAAACTACACAACAGTGCAACGCGCAAAATGGCGCGAGTGTGAACTGCACAAAACAGTGCGACGCGCAAAATAGCGCGAGTGATAAACTGCACAAAACAGTACGAAGCGGAAAATAGCGCGAGTGTGAACTGTACAAAACAGTGCGACACGCAGAATAGCGGGAGTGATAAACTGTACAAACACTGCGACGCGCAAAATAGCGCGAGTGACAAACTGCACAAAACAGTTCGACGCGCAAAAAGTGCGAGTGATAAACTGCACAAAACAGTGCGACGCGCAAATAGCGCGAGTATGAACTGCACAAAACAGTGCGACGCGCAGAATAGCGGGAGTGATAAACTGCACAAAACACTGCGACGCGCAAAATAGCGCGAGTGACAAACTGCACAAAACTGTGCGACGCGCACAACAACGTGAGTGATAAACTGCACAAAATAGTTCGACGCGCGCAAAACAGCGCGAGTGTGACTGCACAAATAGTGCGAAGTGCGACGCGCAATAGCGCGAGTGATAACCTGCATAAAACAGTGCGACGCGCAAAATAGCGGGAGTGATAACTGCACAAAACAGTGCGACGTGCAAAATAGCAAGAGTGATAAATTGCACAAAATAGTGCGACGCGCAAAACCGCGAGTGATAAACTGCACAAAACGTGTGACGCGCAAAGTTGCGCAGTGATAAACTGCACAAAACACTGCGACCGCAAACTAGCGGAGTGATAAACTGCACAAAACAGTGCGACGCGCAAAATATCGTGAGTGATAACGGCACAACACATGCGACGCGCAAAATCGCGCGAGTGTGAACCGCACAAAACAGTGCGACGCGCAAAATAGTGCCAGTGATAAACTACACAAAAGCATGCGACGCGTAAAATAGCGCGATTGATAAACTGCACAAAACTGTGCGACCCGCAAATTGCGCGACTGATAACTGCACAAAATAGTGTGACGCGCAAAATAGTGCAATAGTGAACTGCACAAACAGTGCGACGCGCGAAATAGCGAGTGATAAACTGCACAAAAGTACGACGCGTAAAATAGCGCGATTGATAAACCGCACAAACAGTGCGACGCGCAAAATAGCGCGAGTGATAAACTGCAAAAAACAGTGCAACGCGCAAAATAGCGCGACTGTGAACTGCACAAAACAGTGCGACGCGGAAAATAGCGCAGTGTGAAATGCACAAAACAGTGCGGCAGCAAAATAGCGCGAGTGATAAACTGCATAAAACAGTGCAACGCGCAAAATAGCGCGAGTGATAAACTGCACAAACAGTGCGACGTGCAAAATAGCCGCGTGTCAACTGCACAAAACATGTGACGCGCAAATAGCGCGACTGTCAACTGCATAAATAGTGCAACGCGCAAAATGGCGCGAGTGATAAACTGCAAAATATAGTGCGACGCGCAAAATAGCGCGAGTGTGAACAGCAGAAAACAGTGCGACCCCCAAAATACGCGAGTGATAACTGCACAAAACAGTGCGACGCGCAAAATAGCGCGATGATAAACTGCACAAAACAGTGCGACGTGCTATAGCGCGAGTGATAAACTGCCAAAAACAGTGCGACGCGCAAAATAGCGAGACTGTGAACTGCACAAAACAGTGCGACGCGCAAAAGAGCGCGAGTGATAAACTGCACAAACAGTGCGACGCGCAAACAAAAGCGCGAGTGATAAACTGCACCAAGCAGTGCGACGCGCAAAATAGCACGAGTGTGAACTGCAGAAAACAGTCGATGCGTAAAATAGCTCGAGTGATAAACTGCACAAAACAGTGCGACGCGCAAAATAGCGCGAGTGTCAACTGGCACAAAACAGTGCGATGCGCAAAATAGCGCGGGTGATAAACTGCAAAACAGTGCGACGCGCAAAAGACGCGAGTGAGAAACTGCACAAAACAGTGCGACGCGCAAAACAGCGCGAGTGATAAACTGCACCAAGCAGTGCGACGCGCAAAATAGCACGAGTGTGAACTGCAGAAAGCAGTGCGATGTGCAAAATAGCTCGAGTGATAAACTGCACAAAACAGTGCGACGCGCAAAATAGCGCGAGTGTCACTGCACAAAACAGTGGACGCGCAAAATAGCGCGGGTGATAAACTGCACAAAACAGTGCGACGGCAAATAGCGCGAGGTGAAACTGCAAAAACAGTGCGACCCGCAAAAATAGCGCTACTGTGAAGTGCACAAAACAGTGCGACGCGTAAAATAGCGCACTGTGAACTACACAAAACAGTGCGACGGGCAAAATAGCGGAGTGATAAACTGCACAAAACAGTTTGACGCGCAAAATAGGCGAGTGATAAATTGCCACAAAACAGGCGCACGCGCAAATAGCGCGAGTGGTAAACTGCAAAAAAAACAGTGTGACGCACAAAATAGCGCGACTGTGAACTACACAAACAGTGCGACACGCAAAATAGCGCAGTGTAAACTGCACAAAACAGTGCGACGCGCAAAATAGCGTGAGTGATAAACTGCACAAAACAGTGCGACGCGCTAGTGATAAACTGCAAAAAACAGTGCGACGCGCAAAAATAGCGAGACTTGTGAACTGCAGAAATAGTGCAATGCGCAAAATAGCGCATGGGAACTGCACAAAACAGCGACGCGCAATAGCGCGAGTGATAAACTGCACAAAACAGTGCGACGCGCAAAATAGCGCGAGGGATAAATGCCACAAAACAGTGCGACGCGCAAAATAGCGCGAGCGAGAAACTGCACAAAACAGTGCGACGCGCTGAATAGCGCGAGGGTGAGCTGCACAAAACTGTGCGACGCGCAAAATAGCGCGAGCGTGAACTGCACAAACAACGCGACGCCGCAAAATAGCGCGAGTGTGAACGGACAAAACAGTACGACGCGCAAAATAGCGCGAGTAAAAACTGCACAAAATAGTGCGACACGTAAAATAGCGCGAGTGATAAACAGCACAAAACAGTGCGACGCGCAAAATAGCGCGAGTGATAAACTGCAAAAAACAGTGCGACGCGCAAAGTAGCGCGAGTGTGAACTGGACCAAACAGTGCGACGCGCAAAATAGCGCAGTGTGAACTGCACAAAACAGTGCGACGCGCAAAATAGCGCGAGTGATAAACTGCACAAAACAGTGCGACGTGCAAAATAG
Source organism: Camellia japonica (assembly GCA_030407325.1). Classification (NCBI taxonomy): domain Eukaryota; kingdom Viridiplantae; phylum Streptophyta; class Magnoliopsida; order Ericales; family Theaceae; genus Camellia; species Camellia japonica. The sequence goes on from JAPPVO010007957.1 coordinate 193,366, forward strand.
CGCGAGTGATAAACTGCACAAAACAGTGCGACGCGCAAAATTGCGCGAGTGATAAACTGCACAAAACAGTGCGACGCGCAAAATAGCGCGAGTGTGAACTGCACAAAACAGCGCGACGCGCAAAATAGCGCAGTGATAAACTGCACAAAACAGTGCGACGCGCAAAATAGCGCAGTGTGAACTGCACAAAACAGGGACGGGCAAAATAGCGCGAGAGTGATAAACTGCACAAAACAGTGCGACGCGTAAAATAGCGCGAGTGATAACATACAAAACGGGGCGACGCGCAAAATAACGCAGTGTGAACCGCACAAAACAGTGCGACGGGCAAAATAGCGCGAGTGATAAACGGCACAAATCAGTGCGATGCGCAAAATAGCGCGAGTGATAAACTGCACAAAACAGTGCGACGCGCATAATAGCGCGAGTGATAAACTGCAAAAAACAGTGCGACGCGCAAAATAGCGCGACTGTGAACTGCACAAAATAGTGCGACGCGCAAAAAAGCGCAGTGGGAACTGCACAAAACAGTGCGACGCGCAAAATTGCGCGAGTGATAAACTGCACAAAACAGTGCGACGCGCAAATAGCGCGAGTGATAAACTCCACAAAATACTGCGACGCGCAGAATAGCGCGAGTGTGAGCTGCACAAACTGTGCGACGCGCAAAATAGGCGAGTGTCAACTGCACAAAACAGTGCGACGCGCAAAATAGCGCGAGTGTGAACTGCACAAAACAATGCGACGTGCAAAATAGCGCGAGTGATAAACTGCACAAAGAGTGCGATGCGTAAAATAGCGCGAGTGATAAACTGCACAAAACAGTGCGACGCGCAAAATAGCGCAAGTGGTAAACTGTAAAAAACAGTGCGACGCTCAAAATAGCGCGACTGTGAACTACACAAAACAGTGCGATGCGCAAAATAGCGCAGTGTGAAGTGCACAAAACAGTGCGATGCGTAAAATAGCGTGATGATAAACTGCACAAAATAGTGCGACGCGCAAAGTAGCGCAATAGGGATCAGCACAAAACAGTGCGACGCGCAAAATAGCGCGAGTGATAAACTGCACAAAAAGTGCGACGGCGTAAAATAGCGCGATTGATAAACCGCACAAAACAGTGCGGCGCGCAAAATAGCGCGAGTGATAAACTGCAAAAAATAGTGCAACGCGCAAAATAGCGCGACTGTGAACTGCACAAAACAGTGTGACGCGGAAAATAGCGCAGTGTGAACTGCACAAAACAGTGCGGCGGGCAAATAGCGCGAGTGATAAACTGCACAAAACAGTGCGACGCGAAAAATAGCGGAGAGATAAACTGCACAAAACAGTGCGACGTGCAAATAGCGCGAGTGTGAACTGCACAAAACAGTGTGATGCGCAAAATAGCGCGACTGTCAACTGCATAAAATAGTGCAACGCGCAAAATAGCGCGAGTGATAAACTGCCCAAAACAGTGCGACGCGCAAATAACGCGAGTGATAAACTGCACAAAACAGTGCGACGCGCATAATGGCGCGAGTGATAAATGCAAAAAATAGTGCGACGCGCAAAATAGCGAGACTGTGAACTGCACAAAACAGTGCGACGCGCAAAATAGCGCAGTGGAAACTGCACAAAACAATGCGACGCGCAAAATAGCGCAGTGTGAACTGCACAACACAGTGCGACGCGCAAAATTGCGAGAGTGATAAACAGCACAAAACTGTGCGACGCGCAAAATAGCGCGAGTGATAAACTGCAAAAAATAGTGCGACGCGCAAAATAGCGCGACTGTGAAGTGCACGAAACAGTGCGACGGGCAAAATAGCGCAGTGTGAACTGCACAAAACAGTGCGACGTGTAAAATAGCGCAGTGTGAACTGCACAAAACAGTGGGACGGGCAAAATCGCGCGAGTGATAAACTGCACAAAACAGTTCGACGCGCAAAATAGCACGAGTGATAAACTACACAAAACAGTGCGACGCGCAAAATAGCGCGAGTGGTAAACTGCAAAAAATAGTGCGACGCACAAAATAGCGAGACTGTGAACTGCACAAAACAGTGCGACGCGCAAAATAGCGCAGTGGGAACTGCACAAAACAATGCGACGCGCAAAATAGCGCAGTGTGAACTGCACAACACAGTGCGACGCGCAAAATTGCGAGAGTGATAAACAGCACAAAACAGTGCGACGCGCAAAATAGCACGAGTGATAAACTGCAAAAAATAGTGCGACGCGCAAAATAGCGCGACTGTGAAGTGCACGAAACAGTGCGACGGGCAAAATAGCGCAGTGTGAACTGCACCACACAGTGCGACGTGTAAAATAGCGCAGTGTGAACTGCACAAAACAGTGGGACGGGCAAAATAGCGCGAGTGATAAACTGCACAAAACCGTTCGACGCGCAAAATAGCGCGAGTGATAAACTGCACAAAACAGTGCGACGCGCAAAATAGCGCGAGTGGTAAACTGCAAAAAATAGTGCGACGCACAAAATAGCGCGACCGTGAACTACACAAAACAGTGCGACGCGCAAAATAGCGCAGTGTGAACAGCACAAAACAGTGCGACGCGCAAAATAGCGCGAGTGATAAACTGCACAAAACAGTGCGACGCGCCTAATAGCGCGAGTGATAAACTGCAAAAAATAGTGCGACGCGCAAAATAGAGAGACTGTGAACTGCACAAAATAGTGCGACGTGCAAAAAAGCGCAGTGGGAACTGCACAAAATAGTGCGACGCGCAAAATAGCGCGAGTGATAAAATGCACAAAACAATGCGACGCGCAAAATAGCGCGAGTGATAAACTTCACAAAATACTGCGACGCGCAGATAGCGCGAGTGTGAGCTGCACAAAACTGTGCGACGCGCAAATAGTGCGAGTGTGAACTGCACAAAACAATGCGACGCGCAAAATAGCGCGAGTGTGAACTGCACAAAACAGTGCGACGTGCAAATAGCGCGAGTGATAAACTGCACAAATAGGCGACGCGCAAAATAGCGCGAGTGATAAACTGCACAAACAGTGCGACGCGCAAAATAGCGCGAGTGATAAACTGCACAAAACAGTGCCACGCGCAAAATAGCGCGAGTGTGAACTGCACAAAACAGTGCGACGCGCAAAATAGCGCGAGTGTGAACTGCACAAAACAGTGCGACGCGCAAAATAGCGCGAGTGATAAACTGCACAAAACAGTGCGACGCGCAAAATAGCGCGGGAGATAAACTGCACAAAACAGTGCGACGCGCAAAATAGCGCGAGTGTGAACTGCACAAAACAGTGCGACGCGCAAAATAGCGCGAGTGTCAACTGCATAAAATGGCAACGCGCAAAATAGCACGAGCGATAAACTGCCCAAAACAGTGCGACGCGCAAAATAGCGCGCGTGAAAACTGCACAAAACAGTGCGACGCACATAATGGCGCGAGTGATAAATGCAAAAAAACAGTGCGACGCGCAAAATAGCGAGACGTGTGAACTGCACAAAAATAGTGCGACGCACAAAATAACGCAGTGGGAACTGCACAAAACAGTGCGACGCGCAAAATTGCGCGAGTGATAAACTGCACAAAACAGTGCGACGCGTAAAATAGCGCAGTGTGAACTGCACAAAACAGTGGGACGGGCAAAATAGCGCGAGTGATAAACTACACAAAACAGTTCGACGCGCAAAATAGCGCGAGTGATAAACTGCACAAAACAGTGCGACGCGCAAAATAGCGCGAGTGGTAAACTGCAAAAAGCAGTGCGACGCACAAAATAGCGCGACTGTGAACTACACAAAACAGTGCGACGCGCAAAATAGCGCAGTGTGAACAACACAAAACAGTGCGACGCGCAAAATAGTGCGAGTGATAAACTGCACAAAACAGTGCGACGCGCATAATAGCGCGAGTGATAAACTGCAAAAAACAGTGCGACGCGCAAAAAAGCACAGTGGGAACTGCACAAAATAGTGCGACGCGCAAAATAGCGCGAGTCATAAACTGCACCAAACAGTGCGACACGCAAAATAGCGCGAGTGATAAACTTCCAAAATACTGCGACGCGCAGAATAGAGTGAGTGTGAGCTGCACAAAACTGTGCGACGCGCAAAATAGCGCGAGTGGAACTGCACAAAACAATGCGACGGGCAAAATAGCACGAGTGTGAACTGCACAAAACAGTGCGACGCGCAAAATAGCGCGAGTGATAAACTGCACAAAATAGTGCGACGCGTAAAATAGCACGAGTGATAAACTGCACAAAACAGTGCGACGCGCAAAATAGCGCGAGTGGTAAACTGCAAAAAACAGTGCGACGCTCAAAATAGCGCAACTGTGAACTCCACAAAACAGTACGACGCGCAAAATATCGCAGTGTGAAGTGCACAAAACAGTGCGACGCGTAAAATAGCGCGATTGATAAACTGCACAAAATAGTGCGACGCGCAAAATAGCGCAATAGTGAAATGCACAAAACAGTGCGACGCGCAAAATAGCGCGAGTGATAAACTGCACAAAACAGTGCGACGCGTAAAATAGCGCGATTGATAAACCGCACAAAACAGTGCGACGCGCAAAATAGCGCGAGTGATAAACTGCCCAAAACAGTGCGACGCGCAAAATAGCGCGAGTGATAAACTGCACAAAACAGTGCGACGCGCATAATGGCGCGAGTGATAAATGCAAAAAACAGTGCGACGCGCAAAATAGCGAGACTGTGAACTGCACAAAACAGTGCGATGCGCAAAATAGCGCAGTGGGAACTGCACAAAACAGTGCGACGCGCAAAATTGCGCGAGTGATAAACTGCACAAAACAGTGCAACGCGCAAAATAGCGCGAGTGATAAATTGCAAAAAACAGTGCGACGTGCAAAATAGCGCGACTGTGAAGTGCACAAAACAGTGCGACAGGCAAAATAGCGCAGTGTGAACTGCACAAAACAGTGCAACGGGTAAAATAGCGCAGTGTGAACTGCACAAAACAGTGCGACGCGCAAAATAGCGAGACTGTGAACTGCACAAAATAGTGCGACGCGCAAAAAAGCGCAGTGTGAACTGCACAAAATAGTGCGACGCGCAAAATAGCGCGAGTCATAAACTGCACAAAACAGTGCGACGCGCAGAATAGCGCGAGTGTGAGCTGCACAAAACTGTGTGACGCGCAAAATAGCGCGAGTGTGAACTGCACAAAACAGTGCGACGCGCAAAATAGCACGAGTGATAAACTGCAAAAAATAGTGCGACGCGTAAAATAGCGCGAGTGATAAACTGCACAAAACAGTGCGACGCGCAAAATAGCGCGAGTGGTAAACTGCAAAAAACAGTGCGACGCTCAAAATAGCGCGGCTGTGAACTACACAAAACAGTGCGACGCGCAAAATAGCGCAGTGTGAAGTGCACAAAACAGTGTGACGCGTAAAATAGCGCGATCGATAAACTGCACAAAATAGTACGACACGCAAAATAGCGCAATAGTGAACTGCACAAAACAGTGCGAGCGCAAAATAGCGCGAGTGATAAACTGCACAAAACAGTGCGACGCGTAAATAGCGATTGATAAACCGCACAAAACAGTGCGACGTGCAAAATAGCACGAGTGATAAACTGCAAAAAACAGTGCAACGCCCAAAATAGCATGACTGTGAACTGCACAAAACAGTGCGACGCGGAAATAGCGCAGTGTGAACTGCACAAAATAGTGCGGCGGCAAAATAGCGCGAGTGATAAACTACAAAAACAGTGCGACGCGCAAAATAGCGCGAGTGTAAACTGCACAAAACAGTGCGACATGCAAAATAGCGCGAGTGTCAACTGCACAAAACAGTGTGACGCGCGAAATAGCGCGACTGTCAACTGCATAAAATAGTGCAACGCGCAAAATAGCGCGAGTGATAAACTGCCCAAAACAGTGCGACGCGCAAAATAGCGCCAATGATAAACTGCAAAAAATAGTGCGACGCGCAAAATTGCGCGAGTGTGAACTGCACAAAACAGCGCGACCCGCAAAATAGCGCGAGTGATAAACTGCATAAAACAGTGCGACGCGCAAAATAGCGCGAGTGATAAACTGCAGAAAACAGTGCGACGGGCAAAATAGCGTGAGTGATAAACTGCACAAAACAGTGCGACGCGCACAATAGCGCGAGTGATAAACTGCACAAAACAGTGCGACGCGCAAAACAGCGCGAGTGATAAAATGCACAAAGCAGTGCGACGCGCAAAACAGCGCGAGTGATAAACTGCACAAAGCAGTGCGACGCGCAAAATAACGCGAGTGTGAACTGCACAAAACAGTGCGACGCGCAAAATAGCACGAGTGATAAACTGCAAAAAATAGTGCGACGCGTAAAATAGCGCGAGTGATAAACTGCACAAAACAGTGCGACGCGCAAAATAGCGCGAGTGGTAAACTGCAAAAAACAGTGCGACGCTCAAAATAGCGCGGCTGTGAACTACACAAAACAGTGCGACGCGCAAAATAGCGCAGTGTGAAGTGCACAAAACAGTGTGAGGCGTAAAATAGCGCGATCGATAAACTGCACAAAATAGTGCGACACGCAAAATAGCGCAATAGTGAACTGCACAAAACAGTGCGACGCGCAAAATAGCGCGAGTGATAAACTGCACAAAACAGTGCGACGCGTAAAATAGCGCGATTGATAAACCGCACAAAACAGTGCGACGTGCAAAATAGCACGAGTGATAAACTGCAAAAAACAGTGCAACGCCCAAAATAGCACGACTGTGAACTGCACAAAACAGTGCGACGCGGAAAATAGCGCAGTGTGAACTGCACAAAATAGTGCGGCGGGCAAAATAGCGCGAGTGATAAACTACACAAAACAGTGCGACGCGCAAAATAGCGCGAGTGATAAACTGCACAAAACAGTGCGACATGCAAAATAGCGCGAGTGTCAACTGCACAAAACAGTGTGACGCGCAAAATAGCGCGACTGTCAACTGCATAAAATAGTGCAACGCGCAAAATAGCGCGAGTGATAAACTGCCCAAAACAGTGCGACGCGCAAAATAGCGCCAATGATAAACTGCAAAAAATAGTGCGACGCGCAAAATTGCGCGAGTGTGAACTGCACAAAACAGCGCGACCCGCAAAATAGCGCGAGTGATAAACTGCATAAAACAGTGCGACGCGCAAAATAGCGCGAGTGATAAACTGCAGAAAACAGTGCGACGGGCAAAATAGCGTGAGTGATAAACTGCACAAAACAGTGCGACGCGCACAATAGCGCGAGTGATAAACTGCACAAAACAGTGCGACGCGCAAAACAGCGCGAGTGATAAAATGCACAAAACAGTGCGACGCGCAAAACAGCGCGAGTGATAAACTGCACAAAGCAGTGCGACGCGCAAAATAACGCGAGTGTGAACTGCAGAAAACAGTGCGATGTACAAAATAGCTCGAGTGATAAACTGCACAAAACAGTGCGACGCGCAAAATAGCGCGAGTGTCAACTGCACAAAACAGTGCGACGCGCAAAATAGCGCGGGTGATAAACTGCACAAAACAGTGCGACGCGCAAAATAGCGCGCGTCATAAACTGCAAAAAACAGTGCGACCCGCAAAATAGCGCTACTGTGAAGTGCACAAAACAGTGCGACGCGTAAAATAGCGCACTGTGAACTGCACAAAACAGTGCGACAGGCAAAATAGCGCGAGTGATATACTGCACAAAACAGTTCGACGCGCAAAATAGCGCGAGTGTAAACTGCACAAAATAGTGCGACGCGCAAAATAGCACGAGCGATAAACTGCCCAAAACAGTGCGACGCGCAAAATAGCGCGCGTGATAAACTGCACAAAACAGTGCGACGCACATAATGGCGCGAGTGATAAATGCAAAAAACAGTGCGACGCGCAAAATAGCGAGACTGTGAACTGCACAAAATAGTGCGACGCACAAAATAACGCAGTGGGAACTGCACAAAACAGTGCGACGCGCAAAATTGCGCGAGTGATAAACTGCACAAAACAGTGCGACGCGTAAAATAGCGCAGTGTGAACTGCACAAAACAGTGGGACGGGCAAAATAGCGCGAGTGATAAACTACACAAAACAGTTCGACGCGCAAAATAGCGCGAGTGAAATGCACAAAACAGTGCGACGCGCAAAATAGCGCGAGTGGTAAACTGCAAAAAGCAGTGCGACGCACAAAATAGCGCGACTGTGAACTACACAAAACAGTGCGACGCGCAAAATAGCGCAGTGTGAACAACACAAAACAGTGCGACGCGCAAATAGTGCGAGTGATAAACTGCACAAAACAGTGCGACGCGCATAATAGCGCGATGATAAACTGCAAAAAACAGTGCGACGCGCAAAAAAGCGCAGTGGGAACTGCACAAAATAGTGCGACGCGCAAAATAGCGCGAGTCATAAACTGCACAAAACAGTGCGACACGCAAAATAGCGCGAGTGATAAACTTCACAAAATACTGCGACGCGCAGAATAGCGTGAGTGTGAGCTGCACAAAACTGTGCGACGCGCAAAATAGCGCGAGTGTGAACTGCACAAAACAATGCGACGGGCAAAATAGCACGAGTGTGAACTGCACAAAACAGTGCGACGCGCAAAATAGCGCGAGTGATAAACTGCACAAAATAGTGCGACGCGTAAAATAGCACGAGTGATAAACTGCACAAAACAGTGCGACGCGCAAAATAGCGCGAGTGGTAAACTGCAAAAAACAGTGCGACGCTCAAAATAGCGCAACTGTGAACTCCACAAAACAGTACGACGCGCAAAATATCGAGTGTGAGTGAAGTGCACAAAACAGTGCGACGCGTAAAATAGCGCGATTGATAAACTGCACAAAATAGTGCGACGCGCAAAATAGCGCGAGTGTGAACTGCACAAAACAGTGCGACGCGCAAAATAGCGCGAGTGATAAACTGCACAAAACAGTGCGACGCGTAAAATAGCGCGAGTGATAAACCGCACAAAACAGTGCGACGCGCAAAATAGCGCGAGTGATAAACTGCCCAAAACAGTGCGACGCGCAAAATAGCGCGAGTGATAAACTGCACAAAACAGTGTGACGCGCATAATGGCGCGAGTGATAAATGCAAAAAACAGTGCGACGCGCAAAATAGCGAGACTGTGAACTGCACAAAACAGTGCGATGCGCAAAATAGCGCAGTGTGAACTGCACAAAACAGTGCGACGCGCAAAATAGCACGAGTGAGTGTAAAACTGCAAAAATAGTGCGACGCGTAAAATAGCGAGTGATAAACTGCAAAACAGTGCGACGCGCAAAATAGCGCGAGTGGTAAACTGCAAAAAACAGTGCGACGCTCAAAATAGCGCAGCTGTGAACTACACAAAACAGTGCGACGCGCAAAATAGCGCAGTGTGAAGTGCACAAAACAGTGTGACGCGTAAAATAGCGCGATCGATAAACTGCACGCACAAAATAGTGCGACACGCAAAATAGCGCATAGTGAACTGCACAAAACAGTGCGACGCGCAAAATAGCGCGAGTGAGTGATAAACTGCACAAAACAGTGCGACGCGTAAAATAGCGCGATTGATAAACCGCACAAAACAGTGCGACGTGCAAAATAGCACGAGTGATAAACTGCAAAAAACAGTGCAACGCCCAAAATAGCACGACTGTGAACTGCAAAAACAGTGCGACGCGGAAAATAGCGCAGTGTGAACTGCACAAAATAGTGCGGCGGGCAAAATAGCGCGAGTGATAAACTACACAAACAGTGCGACGCGCAAAATAGCGCGAGTAGTGTAAACTGCACAAAACAGTGCGACATGCAAAATAGCGCGAGTGTCAACTGCAAAACAGTGTGACGCGCAAAATAGCGCGACTGTCAACTGCATAAAATAGTGCAACGCGCAAAATAGCGCGAGTGATAAACTGCCCAAAACAGTGCGACGCGCAAAATAGCGCCAATGATAAACTGCAAAAAATAGTGCGACGCGCAAATTGCGCGAGTGTGAACTGCACAAAACAGCGCGACCCGCAAAATAGCGCGAGTGATAAACTGCATAAACAGTGCGACGCGCAAAATAGCGCGAGTGATAAACTGCAGAAAACAGTGCGACGGGCAAAATAGCGTGAGTGATAAACTGCACAAAACAGTGCGACGCGCAAAATAGCGCGAGTGATAAACTGCACAAAACAGTGCGACGCGCAAAACAGCGCGAGTGATAAATCGCACAAAACAGTGCGACGCGCAAAACAGCGCGAGTGATAAACTGCACAAAGCAGTGCGACGCGCAAAATAACGCGAGTGTGAACTGCACAAAACAGTGCGACGCGCAAAATAGCACGAGTGATAAACTGCAAAAAATAGTGCGACGCGTAAAATAGCGCGAGTGATAAACTGCACAAAACAGTGCGACGCGCAAAATAGCGCGAGTGGTAAACTGCAAAAAACAGTGCGACGCTCAAAATAGCGCGGCTGTGAACTACACAAAACAGTGCGACGCGCAAAATAGCGCAGTGTGAAGTGCACAAAACAATGTGACGCGTAAAATAGCGCGATCGATAAACTGCACAAAATAGTGCGACACGCAAAATAGCGCAGTAGTGAAACTGCACAAAAACAGTGCGACGCGCAAAATAGCGCGAGTGATAAACTGCACAAAACAGTGCGACGCGTAAAATAGCGCGAGTGATAAACCACAAAAAGTGCGACGCGCAAAATAGCGCGAGTGATAAACTGCAAAAAACAGTGCGACGCGCAAAATAGCACGACTGTGAACTGCACAAAACAGTGCGACGCGCAAAATAGCGCAGTGTGAACTGCACAAAAAGTGCGACGGCGCAAAATAGCGCGAGTGATAAACTGCACAAAACAGTGCGACGCGCAAAATAGCGCGAGTGATAAACTGCACAAAACAGTGCGACATGCAAAATAGCGCGAGTGTCAACTGCACAAAACAGTGCGACGCGCAAATAGCGCGACTGTGAACTGCAAAAAAGTGCACGCGCAAAATAGCGCGAGTGATAAACTGCACAAAACAGTGCGACGCGCAAAATAGCGCGAGTGATAAACTGCAAAAATAGTGCGACGCGCAAAATGGCGCGAGTGTGAACTGCACAAAATAGTGCGACGCGCAAAATAGCGCGAGTGATAAACTGCACAAAGCAGTGCGACCCGCAAAATAGCGCGAGTGATAAACTGCACAAAACAGTGCGACGCGCAAAATAGCACGAGTGATAAACCGCAAAAAACAGTGCGACGCGCAGAATAGCGCGATTGTGAACTGCACAAAACAGTGCGACGCGCAAAATAGCGCAGTGTGAACTGCACAAAACAGTGCGACGTGCAAAATAGCGCGAGTGATAAACTACACAAAACAGTGCGACGCGCAAAATAGCGCGAGTGATAAACTGCACAAAACAGTGCGACGCGCAAAATAGCGTGAGTGATAAACTGCACAAAACAGTGCGACGCGCAAAATAGCGCGAGTGATAAACTGCACAAAACAGTGCGACGCGCAAAAAGCGCGAGTGATAAATGCACAAAACAGTGCGACGCGCAAAATAGCGCGAGTGATAAACTGCACAAACAGTGCGACGCGCAAAATAACGAGAGTGTGAACTGCACAAAACAGTGCGACGTACAAAATAGCGCGTGATAAACTGCACAAAACAGTGCGACGCGCAAAATAGCGCGAGTGTGAACTGCACAAAACAGTGCGACGCGCAAAATAGCGCGGTGATAAACTGCACAAAACAGTGCGACGCGCAAAATAGCGCGAGTGATAAACTGCAAAAAAGTGCGACCCGCAAAATAGCGCTACTGTGAAGTGCACAAACAGTGCGACGCGTAAAATAGCGCACTGTGAACTGCCAAAATGCGACAGGCACCAAAATAGCGCGAGTGATAAACTGCACAAAACAGTGCGACGCGCAAAATAGCGCGAGTGTAAACTGCACAAAATAGTGCGACGCGCAAAATAGCGCAGTGTGAATTGCACAAAACAGTGCGACGCGCAAAATAGCGAGAGTGATAAACTGCACAAAACAGTGCGACGCGCAAAATAGCGCGAGTGATAAACTGCACAAAACAGTGCGACGCGCAAAATAGCGAGACTGTGAACTGCACAAAACAGTGCGACGCGCAAAATAGCGCAGTGGGAACTGCACAAAATAGTGCGACGCTGCAAAATAGCGCTGTGTGAACTGCACAAAATAGTGCGACGCACAAAATAGCTGAGTGATAAACTGCACAAAACAGTGCGACGCGCAAAATAGCGCGAGTGATAAACTGCACAAAATAGTGCCACGCGCAGAATAGCGCGAGTGTGAACTGCACAAAACTGTGCGACGCGCAAAATAGCACGAGTGATAAACAGCACAAAATAGTGCGACGCGCAAAAATAGCGTGTGGGGTAAACTGCACAAAACAGTGCGATGCGCAAAGTAGCGCGAGTGTGAACTGCACAAAACAGTCCGACGCGCAAAATAGCGCTCGTGACAAACTGCCCAAAGCTGTACGACGCGCACAACAGCGCGAGTGATAAACTGCACAAAACAGTGCGACGTGCAAAATAGCGCAGTGTGAACTGCACAAAACAGTGCGACGCGCAAAATTGCACGAGTGATAAACTGCACAAAACAGTGCGACGCGCAAAATAGCGCGAGTGATAAACTGCAAAAAATAGTGCGACGCGCAAAATAGCGCGACTGTGAAGTGCACAAAGCAGCGCGACGGGCAAAATAGTGCAGTGTGAACTGCACAAAACAGTGCGACGCGTAAAATAGCGCAGTGTGAACTGCACAAAACAGTGGGACGGGCAAAATAGCGCGAGTGATAAACTGCACAAAACAGTTCGACGCGCAAAATAGCGCGAGTGATAAACTGCACAAAACAGTGCGACGCGCAAAATAGCGCGAGTGGTAAACTGGAAAAAATAGTGCGACGCACAAAATAGCGCGACTGTGAACTACAAAAAACAGTGCGACGCGCAAAATAGCGCAGTGTGACCAGCACAAAACAGTGCGACGCGCAAAACAGCGCGAGTGATAAACTGCACAAAACAGTGCGACGCGCATAATAGCGCGAGTGATAAACTGCAAAAAACAGTGCGACGCGCAAAATAGCGCGACTGTGAACTGCACAAAATAGTGCGACGCGCAAAAAAGTGCAGTGGGAACTGCACAAAACAGTGCGACGCGCAAAATAGCGCCAGTGATAAACTTCACAAAATACTGCGACACGCAGAATAGCGCGAGTGTGAGCTGCACAAAACTGTGCGATGCGCAAAATAGCGCGAGTGTGAACTGCACAAAACAGTGCGACGCGCAAAATAGCGCGAGTGATAAACTGCACAAAAGAGTGCGACGCGTAAAATAGCGCCAGTGATAAACTGCACAAAACAGTGCGACGCGCAAAATAGCGCGTGTGGTAAACTGCAAGAAACAGTGCGACGCTCAAAATAGCGCGATTGTGAACTACACAAAACAGTGCGACGCGCAAAATAGCGCAGTGTGAAGTGCACAAAACAGGGCGACGCGTAAAATAGCGTGATTGATAAACTGCACAAAATAGTGCAACGCGCAAAATAGCGCAATAGTGAACTGCACAAAACAGTGCGACGCGCAAAATAGCGCGAGTGATAAACTGCACAAAACAGTGCGACGCGTAAAATAGCACGATTGATAAACCGCACAAAACAGTGCGGCGCGCAAAATAGCGCGAGTGATAAACTGCAAAAAATAGTGCAACGCGCAAAATAGCGCGACTGTGAACTGCACAAAACAGTGTGACGTGGAAAATAGCGCAGTGTGAACTGCACAAAACAGTGCGGCGGGCAAAATAGCGCGAGTGATAAACTGCACAAAACAGTGCGACGTGCAAAATAGCGCGAGAGATAAACTGCACAAAACAGTGCGACGTGCCAAATAGCGCGAGTGTGAACTGCACAAAACAGTGTGACGCGCAAAATAGCGCGACTGTCAACTGCATAAAATAGTGCAACGCGCAAAATAGCGCGAGTGATAAACTGCCCAAAACAGTGAGACGCGCAAAATAGCGCGAGTGATAAACTGCACAAAACAGTGCGACGCGCATAATGGCGCGCGTGATAAATGCAAAAAACAGTGCGACGCACAAAATAGCGAGACTGTGAACTGCACAAAACAGTGCGACGCGCAAAATAGCGTAGTGGGAACTGCACAAAACAGTGCGACGCGCAAAATAGCGAGACTGTGAACTGCACAAAACAGTGCGACGCGCAAAATAGCGCAGTGGGAACTGCACAAAACAGTGCGACGCGCAAAATTGCGCGAGTGATAAACTGCAAAAAACAGTGCGACGCGCAAAATAGCGCGAGTGATAAACCGCAAAAAATAGTGCGACGCGCAAAATAGCGCGACTGTGAAGTGCACAAAACAGCGCGACGGGCAAAATAGTGCAGTGTGAACTGCACAAAACAGTTGCCGACGCGTAAAATAGCGCAGTGTGAACTGCACAAAACAGTGGGACGGGCAAATAGCGCGAGTGATAAACTCACAAAACAGTTCGACGCGCAAATAGGCGAGTGATAAACTGCACAAAACAGTGCGAAGCGCAAAATAGCGCGAGTGGTAAACTTTGGAAAAAATAGTGCGACGCACAAAATAGCGCGACTGTGAACTACAAAAACAGTGCGACGCGGCAAAATAGCGCAGTGTGACAGGCACAAAACAGTGCGACGCGCAAAAACAGCGCGAGTGAAAACTGCACAAAACAGTGCGAGCGCATAATAGCGCGAGTGATAAACTGCAAAAAACAGTGCGACGCGCAAATAGCGAGACTGTGAACTGCACAAATAGTGCGACGCGCAAAAAGCGCAGTGGGAACTGCACAAACAGTGCGACGCGCAAAATAGCGCAAGTGATAAACTGCCCAAAACAGTGCGACGCGCAAAATAGCGCGAGTGATAAACTGCACAAAAGAGTGCGACGCGTAAATAGCGCCAGTGATAAACTGCACAAACAGTGCGACGCGCAAAATAGCGCGTGTGGTAAACTGCAAGAAACAGTCGACGCTCAAAATAGCGCGATTGTGAACTACACAAAACAGTGCGACGCGCAAAATAGCGCAGTGAAGTGCACAAAAACAGGGCGAACGCAAAATAGCGTGATTGATAAACTGCACAAAAGTGCACGCCGCAAAATAGCGCAATAGTGAACTGCACAAAACAGTGCGACGCGCAAATAGCGCGAGTGATAAACTGCACAAAACAGTGCGACGCGTAAAATAGCACGATTGATAAACGCACAAAACAGTGCGCGCGCAAAATAGCGCAGTGATAAACTGCAAAAAGTGCAACGCGCAAAATAGCGCGACTGTGACTGCACAAAACAGTGACGTGGAAAATAGCGCAGTGTGAACTGCACAAACAGTGCGGCGGGCAAAATAGCGCGAGTGATAAACTGCACAAAACAGTGCGACGTGCAAAATAGCGAGAGATAAACTGCACCAAAAACAGTGCGACGTGCCAAATAGCGCGAGTGTGAACTGCACAAAACAGTGTGACGCGCAAAATAGCGCGACTGTCAACTGCATAAAATAGTGCAACGCGCAAAATAGCGCGAGTGATAAACTGCCCAAAACAGTGAGACGCGCAAAATAGCGCGAGTGATAAACTGCACAAAACAGTGCGACGCGCATAATGGCGCGTGATAAATGCAAAAAACAGTGCGACGCACAAAATAGCGAGACTGTGAACTGCACAAAAGTGCGACGCGCAAAATAGCGTAGTGGGAACTGCACAAAACAGTGCACGCGCAAAATAGCGAGCTGTGAACTGCACAAAACAGTGCGACGCGCAAAATAGCGCAGTGAACTGCACAAAACAGTGCGACGCGCAAATTGCGCGAGTGATAAACTGCAAAAAACAGTGCGACGCGCAAAATAGCGAGTGATAAACCGCAAAAAATAGTGCGACGCGCAAAATAGCGCGACTGTGAATGCACAAAACAGCGCGACGGGCAAAATAGTGCAGTGTGAACTGCACAAAACAGTGCGACGCGTAAATAGCGCAGTGTGAACTGCACAAAACAGTGGACGGGCAAAATAGCGCGAGTGATAACTGCACAAAACAGTTCGACGCGCAAAATAGCGCGAGTGATAAACTGCACAAAACAGTGCGACGCGCAAAATAGCGCGAGTGGTAAACTGGAAAAAATAGTGCGACGCACAAAATAGCGCGACTGTGAACTACAAAAACAGTGCGACGCGCAAAATAGCGCAGTGTGACCAGCACAAAACAGTGCGACGCGCAAACAGCGCGAGTGATAAACTGCACAAAACAGTGCGACGCGCAAATAGCGCGAGTGATAAACTGCAAAAAAAACAGTGCGACGCGCAAAATAGCGAGACTGTGAACTGCACAAATAGTGCGACGCGCAAAAAAGCGCAGTGAACTGCACAAAACAGTGCGACGCGCAAAATAGCGCAAGTGATAAACTGCACAAAAACAGTGCGACGCGCAAATAGCGCGAGTGATAAACTTCACAAATATGCGACGCGCAAGAATAGCGCGAGTTGAGCTGCACAAAACTGTGCGATGCGCAAAATAGCGCGAGTGTGAACTGCACAAAACAGTGCGACGCGCAAATAGCGCGAGTGTGAACTGCACAAAACAGTGCGACGCGCAAAATAGCGCGAGTGATAAACTGCACAAAAGAGTGCGACGCGTAAAATAGCGCAGTGATAAACTGCACAAAACAGTGCGACGCGCAAAAATAGCGCGTGTGGTAAACTGCAGAAACAGTGCGACGCTCAAAATAGCGCGATTGTGAACTACACAAAACAGTGCGACGCGCAAAATAGCGCAGTGTGAAGTGCACAAAACAGGGCGACGCGTAAAATAGCGTGATTGATAAACTGCACAAAATAGTGCAACGCGCAAAATAGCGCAATAGTGAACTGCACAAAACAGTGCGACGCGCAAAAATAGCGCGAGTGATAAACTGCACAAAACAGTGCGACGCGTAAATAGCACGATTGATAAACCGCACAAAACAGTGCGGCGCGCAAAATAGCGCGAGTGATAAACTGCAAAAAATAGTGCAACGCGCAAAATAGCGCGACTGTGAACTGCACAAAACAGTGTGACGTGGAAAATAGCGCAGTGTGAACTGCACAAAACAGTGCGGCGGGCAAAATAGCGCGAGTGATAAACTGCACAAAACAGTGCGACGTGCAAAATAGCGCGAGAGATAAACTGCACAAAACAGTGCGACGTGCCAAATAGCGCGAGTGTGAACTGCACAAAACAGTGTGACGCGCAAAATAGCGCGACTGTCAACTGCATAAAATAGTGCAACGCGCAAAATAGCGCGAGTGATAAACTGCCCAAAACAGTGAGACGCGCAAAATAGCGCGAGTGATAAACTGCACAAAACAGTGCGACGCGCATAATGGCGCGCGTGATAAATGCAAAAAAAGTGCGACGCACAAAATAGCGAGACTGTGAACTGCCACAAAACAGTGCGCGCGCAAAATAGCGTAGTGGGAACTGCACAAAACAGTGCGACGCGCAAAATAGCGAGACTGTGAACTGCACAAAACAGTGCGACGCGCAAAATAGCGCAGTGGAACTGCACAAAACAGTGCGACGCGCAAAATTGCGCGAGTGATAAACTGCAAAAAACAGTGCGACGCGCAAAATAGCGCGAGTGATAAACCGCAAAAAATAGTGCGACGCGCAAAATAGCGCGACTGTGAAGTGCACAAAACAGCGCGACGGGCAAAATAGTGCAGTGTGAACTGCACAAAACAGTGCGACGTGTAAAATAGCGCAGTGTGAACTGCACAAAACAGTGGGACGGGCAAAATAGCGCGAGTGATAAACTGCACAAAACAGTTCGACGCGCAAAATAGCGCGAGTGATAAACTGCACAAAACAGTGCGAAGCGCAAAATAGCGCGAGTGGTAAACTGGAAAAAATAGTGCGACGCACAAAATAGCGCGACTGTGAACTACAAAAAACAGTGCGACGCGCAAAATAGCGCAGTGTGACCAGCACAAAACAGTGCGACGCGCAAAACAGCGCGAGTGATAAACTGCACAAACAGTGCGACGCGCAATAGCGCGATAGCGCGAGTATAACTGCAAAAAACAGTGCGACGCGCAAAATAGCGAGACTGTGAACTGCACAAAATAGTGCGACGCGCAAAAAAGCGCAGTGGGAACTGCACAAAACAGTGCGACGCGCAAAATAGCGCAAGTGATAAACTGCCCAAAACAGTGCGACGCGCAAAATAGCGCGAGTGATAAACTGCACAAAAGAGTGCGACGCGTAAAATAGCGCCAGTGATAAACTGCACAAAACAGTGCGACGCGCAAAATAGCGCGTGTGGTAAACTGCAAGAAACAGTGCGACGCTCAAAATAGCGCGATTGTGAACTACACAAAACAGTGCGACGCGCAAAATAGCGCAGTGTGAAGTGCACAAAACAGGGCGACGCGTAAAATAGCGTGATTGATAAACTGCACAAAATAGTGCAACGCGCAAAATAGCGCAATAGTGAACTGCACAAAACAGTGCGACGCACAAAATTAGCGCGAGTGATAAACTGCACAAAACAGTGCGACGCGTAAAATAGCACGATGATAAACCGCACAAAACAGTGCGGCGCGAAAAATAGCGCGAGTGATAAACTGCAAAAAAATAGTGCAACGCGCAAAATAGCGCGACTGTGAACTGCACAAAACAGTGTGACGTGGAAAATAGCGCAGTGTGAACTGCACAAAACAGTGCGGCGGGCAAAATAGCGCGAGTGATAAACTGCACAAACAGTGCGACGTGCAAAATAGCGCGAGAGATAAACTGCACAAAACAGTGCGACGTGCCAAATAGCGCGAGTGTGAACTGCACAAAACAGTGTGACGCGCAAAATAGCGCGACTGTCAACTGCATAAAATAGTGCAACGCGCAAAATAGCGCGAGTGATAAACTGCCCAAAACAGTGAGACGCGCAAAAATAGCGCGAGTGATAAACTGCACAAAACAGTGCGACGCGCATAATGGCGCGCGTGATAAATGCAAAAAACAGTGCGACGCACAAAATAGCGAGACTGTGAACTGCACAAAAACAGTGCGACGCGCAAAATAGCGTAGTGGGAACTGCACAAAACAGTGCGACGCGCAAAATAGCGAGACTGTGAACTGCACAAAACAGGCGACGCGCAAAATAGCGCAGTGGGAAGTGGGAACTGCACAAAACAGTGCGACGCGCAAAATTGCGCGAGTGATAAACTGCAAAAAACAGTGCGACGCGCAAATAGCGCGAGTGATAAACCGCAAAAAATAGTGCGACGCGCAAAATAGCGCGACTGTGAAGTGCACAAAACAGCGCGACGGGCAAAATAGTGCAGTGTGAACTGCACAAAACAGTGCGACGCGTAAAATAGCGCAGTGTGAACTGCACAAAACAGTGGACGGGCAAAATAGCGCGAGTGATAAACTGCACCAAAACAGTTCGACGCGCAAAATAGCGCGAGTGATAAACTGCACAAAACAGTGCGACGCGCAAAAATAGCGCGAGTGGTAAAACTGGAAAAAATATTGCGACGCACAAAATAGCGCGACTGTGAACTACAAAAAAACAGTGCGACGCGCAAAATAGCGCAGTGTGACCAGCACAAAACAGTGCGACGCGCAAACAGCGCGAGTGATAAACTGCACAAAACAGTGCGACGCCATAATAGCGCGAGTGATAAACTGCAAAAAACAGTGCAACGCGCAAATAGCGAGACTGTGAACTGCACAAATAGTGCGACGCACAAAAAAGCGCAGTGGGAACTGCACAAAACAGTGCGACGCGCAAAATAGCGCAAGTGATAAAACTGCACAAAACAGTGCGACGCGCAAAATAGCGCGAGTGATAAACTTCACAAATATTGCGACGCCAGAATAGCGCGAGTGTGAGCTGCACAAAACTGTGCGACGCGCACAATAGCGCGAGTGTGAACTGCACAAAACAGTGCGACGCGCAAAATAGCGCGAGTGTGAACTACACAAAATAGTGCGACGCGCAAAATAGCGCTAGTGATAAACTGCACAAAAGAGTGCGACGCGTAAAATAGCGCGAGTGATAAACTGCACAAAACAGTGCGACGCGCAAAATAGCGCGTGTGGTAAACTGCAAAAAACAGTGCGATGCTCAAAATAGCGCGACTGTGAACTACACAAAACAGTGCGACGCGCAAAATAGCGCAGTGTGAAGTGCACAAAACAGTGCGACGCGTAAAATTGCGTGATTGATAAACAGCACAAAATAGTGCGACGCGCAAAATAGCGCAATAGTGAACTTCACAAAACAGTGCGACGCGCAAAATAGCGCGAGTGATAAACTGCACAAAACAGTGCGACGCGTAAAATAGCGCGATTGATAAACCGCAGAAAACAATGCGGCGCGCAAAATAGCGTGAGTGATAAACTGCAAAAAATAGTGCAACGCGCAAAATAGCGCGACTGTGAACTGCACAAACAGTGTGACGCGGGAAAATAGCGCAGTGTGAACTGCACAAAACAGTGCGGCGGGCAAAACAGCGCGAGTGATAAACTGCACAAAACAGTCCGACGTGCAAAATAGCGCGAGAGATAAACTGCACAAAACAGTGCGACGTGCAAAATAGCGCGAGTGTGAACTGCACAAAACAGTGTGACGCGCAAAATAGCGCGACTGTCAACTGCATAAAATGTGCAACGCGCAAAATAGCGCGAGTGATAAACTGCCCAAAACAGTGAGACGCGCAAAATAGCGCGAGTGATAAACTGCACAAAACAGTGCGACGCGCATAATGGCGCGCGTGATAAATGCAAAAAACAGTGCGACGCACAAAATAGCGAGACTGTGAACTGCACAAAACAGTGCGACGCGCAAAATAGCGTAGTGGGAACTGCACAAAACAGTGCGACGCGCAAAATAGCGAGACTGTGAACTGCACAAAACAGTGCGACGCGCAAAATAGCGCAGTGGGAACTGCACAAAACAGTGCGACGCGCAAAATTGCGCGAGTGATAAACTGCAAAAAACAGTGCGACGCGCAAAATAGCGCGAGTGATAAACCGCAAAAAATAGTGCGACGCGCAAAATAGCGCGACTGTGAAGTGCACAAAACAGCGCGACGGGCAAAATAGTGCAGTGTGAACTGCACAAAAACAGTGCGACGCGTAAAATAGCGCAGTGTGAACTGCACAAACAGTGGGACGGGCAAAATAGCGCGAGTGATAAACTGCACAAAACAGTGCGACGCGCAAAATAGCGCGAGTGATAAACTGCACAAAACAGTGCGACGCGCAAAATAGCGCGAGTGGTAAACTGTAAAAAATAGTGCGACGCACAAAATAGCGCGACTGTGAACTACAAAAACAGTGCGACGCGCAAAATAGCGCAGTGTGACCAGCACAAAACAGTGCGACGCGCAAAACAGCGCGTGATGATATAAACTGCACAAAACAGTGCGACGCGCATAATAGCGCGAGTGATAAACTGCAAAAAACAGTGCGACGCGCAAATAGCGAGACTGTGAACTGCACAAAATAGTGCGACGCGCAAAAAGCGCAGTGGGAACTGCAAAAACAGTGCGACGCGCAAAAATAGCGCAAGTGATAAACTGCACAAAACAGTGCGACGCGCAAAATAGCGCGAGTGATAAACTTCACAAAATATTGCGACGCGCAGAATAGCGCGAGTGTGAGCTGCACAAAACTGTGCGACGCGCACAATAGCGCGAGTGTGAACTGCACAAAACAGTGCGACGCGCAAAATAGCGCGAGTGTGAACTGCACAAAACAGTGCGACGCGCAAAATAGCGCGAGTGATAAACTGCACAAAAGAGTGCGACGCGTAAAATAGCGCGAGTGTAAACTGCACAAAACAGTGCGACGCGCAAAATAGCGCGTGTGGTAAACTGCAAAAACAGTGCGATGCTCAAAATAGCGCGACTGTGAACACACAAAACAGTGCGACGCGCAAAATAGCGCAGTGTGAAGTGCACAAAACAGTGCGACGCGTAAAATTGCGTGATTGATAAACAGCACAAAATAGTGCGACGCGAAAATAGCGCAATAGTGAACTTCACAAAACAGTGCGACGCGCAAAATAGCGCGAGTGATAAACTGCACAAAACAGTGCGACGCGTAAAATAGCGCGATTGATAAACCGCAGAAAACAATGCGGCGCGCAAAATAGCGTGAGTGATAAACTGCAAAAAATAGTGCAACGCGCAAAATAGCGCGACTGTGAACTGCACAAAACAGTGTGACGCGGAAAATAGCGCAGTGTGAACTGCACAAAACAGTGCGGCGGGCAAAACAGCGCGAGTGATAAACTGCACAAAACAGTCCGACGTGCAAAATAGCGCGAGAGATAAACTGCACAAAACAGTGCGACGTGCAAAATAGCGCGAGTGTGAACTGCACAAAACAGTGTGACGCGCAAAATAGCGCGACTGTCAACTGCATAAAATTGTGCAACGCGCAAAATAGCGCGAGTGATAAACTGCCCAAAACAGTGAGACGCGCAAAATAGCGCGAGTGATAAACTACACAAAACAGTGCGACGCGCATAGTGGCGCGCGTGATAAATGCAAAAAACAGTGCGACGTTCAAAATAGCGAGACTGTGAACTGCACAAAACAGTGCGACGCGCAAAATAGCGCAGTGGGAACTGCACAAAGCAGTGCGACGCGCAAAATAGCGAGACTGTGAACTGCACAAAATAGTGCGACGCGCAGAATAGCGCAGTGGGAACTGCACAAAAGAGTGCGACGCGCGAAATAGCGCAGTGTGAACTGCACAAAACAGTGCGACGCGCAAAATTGCGCGAGTGATAAACTGCACAAAACTGTGCGACGCGCAAAATAGCGCGAGTGATAAACTGCAAAAAATAGTGCGACGCGCAAAATAGCGCGACTGTGAAGTGCACAAAACAGCGCGACGGGCAAAATAGTGCAGTGTGAACTGCACAAAACAGTGCGACGCGTAAAATAGCGCAGTGTGAACTGCACAAAACGGTGGGACGGGCAAAATAGCGCGAGTGATAAACTGCACAAAACAGTTCGACGCGCAAAATAGCGCGAGTGATAATCTGCACAAAACAGTGCGACGCGCAAAATAGTGCGAGTGGTAAACTGGAAAAAATAGTGCGACGCACAAAATAGCGCGACTGTGAACTACAAAAAACAGTGCGACGCGCAAAATAGCGCAGTGTGACCAGCACAAAACGGTGCGACGCGCAAAACAGCGCGAGTGATAAACTGCACAAAACAGTGCGACGCGCATAATAGCGCGAGTGATAAACTGCAAAAAACAGTGCGACGCGCAAAATAGCGAGACTGTGAACTGCACAAAATAGTGCGACGCGCAAAAAAGCGCAGTGGGAACTGCACAAAACAGTGCGACGCGCAAAATAGCGCAAGTGATAAACTGCACAAAACAGTGCGACGCGCAAAATAGCGCGAGTGATAAACTTCACAAAATACTGCGACGCGCAGAATAGCGCGAGTGTGAGCTGCACAAAACTGTGCGACGCGCACAATAGCGCGAGTGTGAACTGCACAAAACAGTGCGACGCGCAAAATAGTGCGAGCGTGAACTGCACAAAACAGTGCGACGCGCAAAATAGCGCAGTGGGAACTGCACAAAACAGTGCGACGCGCAAAATAGCGAGACTGTGAACTGCACAAAACAGTGCGACGCGCAAATAGCGCAGTGGGAAACTGCACAAACAGTGCGACGCGCAAAAAGCGAGACTGTGAACTGCACAAAATAGTGCGACGCGCAAAAATAGCGCAAGTGATAAACTGCACAAAACAGGCGCGCCAAATAGCGGCGAGTGATAAACTTCACAAAATACTGCGACGTGCAGAATAGCGCGAGTGTGAGCTGCACAAAACTGTGCGACGCGCACAATAGCGCGAGTGTGAACTGCACAAAACAGTGCGACGCGCAAAATAGCGCGAGTGTGAACTGCACAAAACAGTGCGACGCGCAAAATAGCGCGAGTGATAAACAGCACAAAAGAGTGCGACGCGCAAAATAGCACAATAGTGAACTGCACAAAACAGTGCGACGCGTAAAATAGCGCGAGTGATAAACTGCACAAAACAGTGGGACGCGTAAAATAGCGCGATTGATAAACCGCACAAAACAGTGCGGCGCGCAAAATAGCGCGAGTGATAAACTGCAAAAAATAGTGCAACGCGCAAAATAGCGCGACTGTGAACTGCACAAAACAGTGTGACGCGGAAAATAGCGCAGTGTGAACTGCACAAAACAGTGCGGCGGGCAAAATAGCGCGAGTGATAAACTGCACAAAATAGTGTGACGTGCAAAATAGCGCGAGAGATAAACTGCACAAAACAGTGCGACGTGCAAAATAGCGCGAGTGTGAACTGCACAAAACAGTGTGACGCGCAAAATAGCGCGACTGTCAACTGCATAAAATAGTGCAACGCGCAAAATAGCGCGAGTGATAAACTGCACAAAACAGTGTGACGCGCATAATGGCGCGCGTGATAAATGCAAAAAACAGTGCGACGCGCAAAATAGCGAGACTGTGAACTGCACAAAACAGTGCGACGCGCAAAATAGCGCAGTGGAAACTGCACAAAACAGTGCGACGCGCAAAATAGCGAGACTGTGAACTGCACAAAACAGTGCGACGCGCAAAATAGCGCAGTGGGAACTGCACAAAACAGTGCGACGCGCAAAATAGCGTAGTGTGAACTGCACAAAGCAGTGCGACGCGCAAAATTGCGCGAGTGATAAACTGCACAAAATAGTGCGACGCGCAAAATAGCACAAGTGATAAACTGCAAAAAATAGTGCGACGCGCAAAATAGCGCGACTGTGAAGTGCACAAAACAGCGCGACGGGCAAAATAGTGCAGTGTGAACTGCACAAAACAGTGCGACGCGTAAAATAGCGCAGTGTGAACTGCACAGAACAGTGGGACGGGCAAAATAGCGCGAGTGATAAACTGCACAAAACAGTTCGACGCGCAAAATAGCGCGAGTGATAAACTGCACAAAACAGTGCGACGCACAAAATAGCGCGAGTGCTAAACTGGAAAAAATAGTGCGACGCACAAAATAGCGTGACTGTGAACTACAAAAAACAGTGCGACGCGCAAAATAGCGCAGTGTGAACAGCACAAAACAGTGCGACGCGCAAAATAGCGCGAGTGATAAACTGCACAAAACAGTGCGACGCGCATAATAGCGCGAGTGATAAACTGCAAAAAACAGAGCGACGCGCAAAATAGCGAGACTGTGAACTGCACAAAATAGTGCGACGCGCAAAAAAGCGCAGTCGCAACTGCACAAAACAGTGTGATGCGCAAAATAGCGCGAGTGATAAACAGCACAAAACAGTGCGACGCGCAAAATAGCGCGAGTGATAAACTTCACAAAATACTGCGACGCGCAGAATATTGCGAGTGTGAGCTGCACAAAACTGTGCGACGCGCACAATAGCGCGAGTGTGAACTGCACAAAACAGTGCGACGCGCAAAATACCGCGAGTGTGAACTGCACAAAACAGTGCGACGCACAAAATAGCGCGAGTGATAAACTGCACAAAAGAGTGCGACGCGTAAAATAGCGCGAGTGATAAACTACACAAAACAGTGCGACGCGCAAAATAGCGCGTGTGGTGAACTGCAAAAAACAGTGCGACGCTCAAAATAGCGCGACTGTGAACTACACAAAACAGTGCGACGCGCAAAATAGCGCAGTGTGAAGTGCACAAAACAGTGCGACGCGTAAAATAGCGTGATTGATAAACTGCACAAAATAGTGCGACGCGCAAAATAGCGCAATAGTGAATTGCCCAAAACAGTGCGACGCGCAAAATTGCACGAGTGATAAACTACACAAAACAGTGCGACGCGTAAAATAGCGCGATTGATAAACCCGACAAAACAGTGCGGCGCGCAAAATAGCGCGAGTGATAAACTGCAAAAAATAGTGCAACGCGCAAAATAGCGCGACTGTGAACTGCACAAAACAGTGTGACGCGGAAAATAGCGCAGTGTGAACTGCACAAAACAGTGCGGCGGGCAAAATAGCGCGAGTGATAAACTGCACAAAACAGTGTGACGTGCAAAATAGCGCGAGAGATAAACTACACAAAACAGTGCGACGTGCAAAATAGCGCGAGTGTGAACTGCACAAAACAGTGTGACGCGCAAAATAGCGCGACTATCAACTGCATAAAATAGTGCAACGCGCAAAATAGCGCGAGTGATAAACTGGACAAAACAGTGAGATGCGCAAAATAGCGCGAGTGATAAACTGCACAAAACAGCGCGATGCGCATAATGGCGCGCGTGATAAATGCAAAAAACAGTGCGACGCGCAAAATAGCGAGACTGTGAACTGCACAAAACAGTGCGACGCGCAAAATAGCGAGACTGTGAACTGCACAAAACAGTGCGACGCGCAAAATAGCGCAGTGGGAACTGCAGAAAATAGTGCGACGCGCAAAATAGCGCAGTGTGAACTGCACAAAACAGTGCGACGCGCAAAATTGCGAGAGTGATAAACTGCACAAAACAGTGCGACGCGCAAAATAGCGCGAGTGATAAACTGCAAAAAATAGTGCGACGCGCAAAATAGCGCGACTGTGAAGTGCACAAAACAGCGCGACGGGCCAAATAGTGGCAGTGGACTGCACAAAACAGTGCGACGCGTAAAATAGCGCAGTGTGAACTGCCCAAAACAGTGAGAGACGGGCAAATACGCGATGAGTGATAAACTGCACAAAACAGTTTGACGCGCAAAATAGCGCGAGTGATAAACTGCACAAACAGTTCGACGCGCAAAATAGCGCGAGTGATAAACTGCACAAAACAGTGCGACGCGCAAAATAGCGCGAGTGGTAAACTGGAAAAAATAGTGCGACGCACAAAATAGCGCGACTGTGAAAAAAAATAGTGCGACGCGCAAAATAGCGCAGTGTGAACAGCACAAAACAGTGCGACGCCAAAATAGCGCGAGTGATAAACTGCACAAAACAGTGCGACGCGCATAATAGCGCGAGTGATAAACTGCAAAAACAGTGCGACGCGCAAAAATGCGAGACTGTGAACTGCACAAAATAGTGCGACGCGCAAAAAAGCGCAGTGGGAACTGCACAAAACAGTGCGACGCGCAAAATAGCGCGAGTGACAAACTGCACAAAACAGTGCGACGCGCAAAATAGCGCGAGTGATAAACTTCACAAAATACTGCGATGCGCAGAATAGCGCGAGTGTGAGCTGCACAAAACTGTGCGACGCGCACAATAGCGCGAGTGTGAACTGCACAAAACAGTGCGACGCGCAAAATAGCGCGAGTGTGAACTGCAGAAAACAGTGCGACGCGCAAAATAGCGCGAGTGATAAACTGCAAAAAACAGTGCCACGCGCAAAATAACGCGACTGTGAACTGCACAAAACAGTGTGACGCGGAAAATAGCGCAGTGTGAACTGCAGAAAACAGTGCGGCGGGCAAAATAGCGCGAGTGAGAAACTGCACAAAACAGTGCGACGCGCAAAATAGCGCGAGAGATAAACTGCACAAAACAGTGCGACGTGCAAAATAGCGCGAGTGTGAACTGCACAAAACAGTGTGACGCGCAAAATACCGCGACTGTCTACTGCATAAAATAGTGCAACGCGCAAAATAGCGCGAGTGATAAACTGCCCAAAACAGTGCGACGCGCAAAATAGAGCGAGTGATAAACTGCACAAAACAGTGCGACGCGCATAATGGCGCGAGTGATAAATGAAGAAAACAGTGCGACGCGCAAAATAGCGAGACTGTGAACTACACAAAATAGTGCGACGCGCAAAATAGCGCAGTGGGAACTGCACAAAACAGTGCAACGCGCAAAATAGCGCAGTGTGAACTGCACAAAACAGTGCGACGCGCAAAATTGCGCGAGTGATAAACTACACAAAACCGTGCGACGCGCAAAATAGCGCGAGTGATAAAATGCAAAAAATAGTGCGATGCGCAAAATAGCGCGACTGTGAAGTGCACAAAACAACGCGACCGGCAAAATAGCGCAGTGTGAACTGCACAAAACAGTGCGACGCGTAAAATAGCGCAGTGTGAACTGCACAAAATAGTGGGACGGGCAAAATAGCGCGAGTGATAAACTGCACGAAACAGTTCGACGCGCAAAATAGCGCGAGTGATAAACTGCACAAAACAGTGCGACGCGCAAAATAGCGCGAGTGGTAAACTGCAAAAAACAGTGCGACGCACAAAATAGCGCGACTGTGAACTACACAAAACCGTGCGACGCGCAAAATAGCGCATTGTGAACAGCACAAAACAGTGCGGCGGGCAAAATAGCGCGAGTGATAAACTGCACAAAATAGTGTGACGTGCAAAATAGCGCGAGAGATAAACTGCACAAAACAGTGCGACGTGCAAAATAGCGCGAGTGTGAACTGCACAAAACAGTACGACGCGCAAAATAGCGCGAGTAATAAACTGCACAAAATAGTGCGACGCGTAAAATAGCGCGCGTGATAAACTGCACAAAACAGTGCGACGCGCAAAATAGCGCGAGTGGTAAACTGCAAAAAATAGTGCGACGCTCAAAATAGCGCGACTGTGAACTACACAAAACAGTGCGACGCGCAAAATAGCGCAGTGTGAACTGCACAAAACAGTGCGACGCGCAAAATAGCGCGAGTGATAAACTGCACAAACAGTGCGATGCGCAAAATAGCGCGAGTCATAAACTGCAAAAAACAGTGCGACGCGCAAAATAGCGCGGCTGTGAAGTGCACAAAACAGTGCGACGTGTAAAATAGCGCGGTGTGAACTGCACAAAACAGTGCGACGGGCAAAATAGCGCGAGTGATAAACTGCACAAAACTGTTCGACGCGCAAAATAGCGCGAGTGATAAACTGCGAAAAACAGTGCGACGCACAAAATAGCACGACTGTGAACTACACAAAACAGTGCGACGCGCAAAATAGCGCGAGTGGTAAACTGCAAAAAACAGTGCGACGCACAAAATAGCACGACTGTGAACTACACAAAACAGTGCGACGCGCAAAATAGGGCAGTGTGAACTGCACAAAACAGTGCGACGCGCAAAATACCGAGACTGTGAACTGCACAAAACAGTGCGACACGCAAAATAGCGTAGTGGGAACTGCACAAAACAGTGCGACGCGCAAAATAGCGCGAGTGTGAACTGCAGAAAATAGTGCGACGCGCAAAATAGCGCGAGAGATAAACTGCACAAAACAGTGCGACGCGCAAAATAGCGCGAGTGATAAACTGCAAAAAACAGTGCGACGCGCAAAATAGCGCGACTGTGAAGTGTACAAAACAGTGCGACGCGTAAAATAGCGCAGTGTGAACTGCACAAAACAGTGCGACGCGCAAAATACCGCGAGTGATAAACTACAGAAAACAGTGCGACGCGCAAAATTGCATGAGTGTGAACTACACAAAACAGTGTGACGCGCAAAATAGCGCGAGTGATAAACTGCACAAAATAGTGCGACACGCAAAATAGCGCTAGTGATAAACTGCAGAAAAGAGGGCTACGCGCAAAATAGCGCGAGTGTGAACTGCACAAAACAGTGCGACGTGCAAAATAGCGCAGTGCGAACTGCACAAAACAGTGCGAAGCGCAAAATAGCGCGAGTGATAAACTGCACAAAACAGTGCGACACGCAAAATAGCGCGAGTGATAAACTGCACAAAACAGTGCGACGCGATAAACGGCACAAAACAGTGCGACGCGCATAATAGCGGGAGTGATAAATGCCAAAAACAGTGCGATGCGCAAAATAGCGTGACTGTTAACTGCACAAAACAGTGCGACGCGCAAAATTGCGCAGTGTGAACTACACAAAACAGTGCGACGCGCAAAATAGCGCGAGTGATAACTGCACAAAACAGTGCGACGCGTAAAATAGCGCGAGTGATAAACTGCACAAAACAGTGCGACGCGCAAAATAGCGCGAGTGTCAACTGCACAAAACAGTGCGAGCGCAAAATAGCGCGAGTGATAAACTGCACAAAACAGTGCGACGCGCAAAATAGCGCGAGTGATAAACTGCACAAAACAGTGCGATGCGGAAAATAGCGCGAGTGTGAACTGCACAAAACAGTGCGACGCGCAAACTAGTGCGAGTGATAAACTGCACAAAATAGTGCGAGGCGCCAAATAGCGAGAGTGATAAACTGCACAAAACAGTGTGTCGCGTAAAATAGCGCGAGTGTGAACTGAAAAAACAATGCGACGCGCAAAATAGCGCGAGTGATAAACTGCACAAAACAGTGCGATGCGGAAAATAGCGCGAGTGTGAACTGCACAAAACAGTGCGACGCGCAAAATAGCGCGAGTGATAAACTGCACAAAACAGTGCGAGGCGCCAAATAGCGAATGTGATAAACTGCACAAAACAGTGCGACGCGCAAAATAGCGCCAGTGTGAACTGCACAAAACAGTGCGCCGCGCAAAATAGCGCGAGTGATAAACTGTACAAAACAGTGCGTCGCGCATAATAGCGCGAGTGATAAACTTCACAAAACAGTGCGACGCGCAAAATAGCGCGAGTGTGAACTGCACAAAATAGTGCGACGCGCAAAATAGCACGAGTGATAAACTGCAAAAAACAGTGCGACGCGCAAAATAGCGCGAGTGTCAACTGCTCAAAAGAGTGCGACGCGCAAAATAGCACAAGTGATAAACTGCAAAAAACAGTGCGATGCGCAAAATAGCGCGAGTGTGAACTACACAAAACAGTGCGACGCGCAAAATAGGGTGAGTGATAAACTGCCCAAAACAGTGCGACGCGCAAAATAGCACGAGTGATAAACTGCCCAAAACAGCGAGACGCGCAAAATAGCGCGAGTGATAAACTGCAAAAAATAGTCCGACACGCAAAATAGCGCGAGTGATAAACTGCA